>BJCM01272895.1:0-10232 GCA_018326385.1 Flaveria bidentis | reverse complement strand
TTCTACGTACTAAGTACTAACTGATTCAACGTGAAACCAGATCAAATAGTGCGGAATCCTATTTGATTGGCGATCCAATCAAAGAAAACGTTAATCCGATCAAACCTAACGATTAGAATACGTTAAGAATAGATTAGGAATGATCTGAAACGTTCTATGAACTTGGATGAGACGTACTGGACGAACTCAGACGGCTAGGGTTTAGTAATCTCAAAAACTCTTGTTTTTCCATGAATTAAGTGGTATTTATAGGTTACAGTCTTCATTCGTACGACTGAGCTAGGCGACTAGCTCAGTCGTGCGATTGAGTCATGCGATTGATCCATTCGCACGACTGAGTGTTTAGTCGTGCGATTGAGTCACTCTTATGACTTAGTAGTGCGACTGACTCAATCACCTGGTCCAGTCGTGCGATTGGCCCATTCGCATGGTCCAGTCGTGCGACTGAATCAGATTACTTAGTTAAACACATTCTTGAACCTTTTATAACATGTTCTTATATGCGTGTATCAACACATGTCTAACAACTGTAAGCCTATATAACATGTTCTTATATGCGTGTATCAATACATAATATAAATAACATTAAACAATTATAAACTTGTAAAGTCAATATACGTTAAACACTTTATTAATGAAATATTAAACATAATAAACACAATCAACCATTTGCATTTCATTAAGTATTCAATCATTACACATGTGTAAGACATATTACATTTAGATCGGGATCTAGGTACATATATGTATCAACAAAAACAAGAGGACAAACCCATGATGCAAATGTTTGACTTCACTCTTGTTTTTTGTCCCAGATAGAGCCAAAGAAAATTAATGAGGCTCTAAAGGATAGAAATTGACTTGAAGCTATGCACGTGGAGTTGCATCAATTCAAAAGGCAAAAGGTTTGGAACCTATGTCATCTTCCTCGTAGGAAGACTACTATAGGAACCAAATGGGTGTTTAGAAATAAGAAGGATGATATAGGACTTGTCATCAAGAACAAGGATAGTATAGTTGTTTAAGGGTATACTCAAGAAGAAGGAATTTACTACACAGATGTATTTGCCCCTATGGCAAGACTTGAAGCTGTCAGGATATTCCTAGCTTTTGTTGCATCCAAGAACTTCAAGGTTTACCAGCTTGATTTCAAGTTTGCTTTTCTTTTTGGGGTGATTGATAAAGAGGTGTATGTCAAACAAGAACCTAGATGTGTTGTCCTGATCATCCTGATTATGTCTACAAGCTTGATAAGGCTTTTTATGGGATGCACCAAGCACAAAGAGTATGAGACTCTATCACAATATCTTTGTCAGCATGGCTACAAGAGGGGTACTATTCATGGAACTCTCTTCATCAAAGGAATAGGAAATGACATTATGCTAGTTCAAGTATATATGGATGACATTATCTTTGGCATAACTAATTCAAAGCACTGTAAAGACTTTGAAAAGTTGATGAAAGACAAGTTTGAAATGAGTGTCATGGGGGAACTCAATTTGTTTCTAGGAGTTCAAGTGAAGGAAGTTGAAAATGGCATCTTTATAAGTCAGTCAAAGTATGTTCAAGACATACTTAAAAGATTCAACATGGCTGATTATAAGATTGCTAAGACACTCATAGCCAGAAACCACTCCCTTGGACCTGATCTTGAGGGGTAGTGTATTGATGAGCATTTCTTCAAGGGAATGATTGGGTCTCTTATGTACCTCATAGCTAGCAGGCCGGATATCATGTTTGCTACATGTATTTGTGAAAGATATCAAGCCAACCCTAAGATGTCACACCTAATCACTGTTAAAAGAATTCTAAAATATCTCAAAGGTGCTCCATCACTTGGCCTTTGGTATCCAAAGAACTCTGACTTCAATCTGTATGCATATACAGATAGTGACTATGGTGGCTGCAACATGACTACAAAGTCTACATCAGGGGGATGTCAATTTCTTGGTGGAAGGATAGTCTCCTGGCAATGTAAGAAACAATCCTGTGTATCTGCATCAACTTCCGAGGCTTAATAGATTGTTGCTGCAAGCTGCTATGCTCAAGTGCTTTGGATTCAAAATTATATATTGGACTATAGATTCAACTTCAAGGAGACTCCCATCCACATAGACAATAATAGTGTGCTATCTCAATCACAGAAAAACCTATGCAACACTCAAGGACAAAGCACATAAATGTCTTTTAAAAAGATTTTACTTCTAAAGAGAACAAGGGCTTATAAAGGTGATAAAATAGACAACTTAGGACATATAGGTTTTAGAAATAATATGATTAAGTTTTAAGAAAAGCTACTCAAAGTTAATCATCCCAAGAGCTGATACAAGATATTTGAATCTTTGTTCATCAAAAGCTTTGTTGAAAAGATCAACATATTGTTCATTTGTTTTAACCTTGACTAGTTTGATTAATCCCTTCTCAAAGTTATCTCTAATCAAATGATACCTGATATTGATGTGCTTTGTCCTTGAGTGTTGCATAGGGTTTTCTATGATTGAGATAGCACTATTGTTGTCTATATGGATGGAATTCTCCTTGTAGTTGAATCCATACTCCAGCCTCTGATTTTGAATTTGAAGCACTTGAGCACAGCAGCTTTAAGCAGATGAGAGCTCCAGAGTCTCCTATGTCTAGCCCATATCAGTCACTTATTACTGAGGTGGATACTTCTGAACCAGTTCAGAATATCCATATGGAAGAGGCTTTCACTTCAGCAAATGATTACAACATTCAGACCTCAACCATGGCAACTCAGCCTATTGCCACTTCAACTGAAGTTGTTAATGAGCATAGGAAAACCAGCAACCAGGAACTTCATGTTGGTGGTGAGAGAGAGGACTTTGGTCCAATTCTCTTATCCCCCCATGATTCTTTTGATGAAGATGAGGGGAATCTGAGGCTAAAGGTGCAAAAACTGTCAAAAACATGCACCTACCTAGTCTCCAAGGTTAGTCGTCTTGAATCTTAGGTGACTACCTTGCAAAACAGGGTCAATGATCAACAACTTGAGATGTCTTATCTTAAGGAAAAACTAGTTGGGAGATATTTAAGAAGAGCTCAACCAAGAACATAAGAACTTGTGAATGTGATTGATCTAACCTCTAGCTCATCTATGCAAGTGGATGATGCTACCAAAAAAGGGGAGAAAGTCATCACAGACATAGAACCTGGGAGTTCTTCACAGAGCATGGACATTGAGGACTCATCATCCTCACTTGCAACTGTCCATACTCAGTAACTTCCTCAAGTTCACATTAATGTGGACTCTATAGACTCCTTCATTCAGAGTCTTTTTGAGGAAGGTTACCAAGGGCAGTGTCATCTCCACCTCAAGGAACTTCCAACTACATCATATGGTGGATGTATGATGCAAACAGAAGAGCCCTGATTCTTCAAAGATATCAAGGGCAGCAAGAAGTCTTCAACTTTTAGACCTTGAACTACTATGAAGGTCTTGACCTAATCCACATGCCACTTGTTAATCCAAGCCAATCTTGACAAGCTTACAATCTAGCACAAAGGATTCAGGATAGAATTACTGAAGATTTCAGTCTAAAAATGAGACAAAGGAAATTAGGTAATACTATTGGTCAACTAGATGTTAAGGCAGGCCCTAAGATTAGCTTCGAAGGGGAAACCTTGACTGAAGGCCTAGTGGTAGAGCCTGAGAGCCCTATCACACCTACAACTACTTCACCAATTCATTCCCTCAGTGAAGCACCTGCTGGTAAAGGAGTATCACAACCACTCTCTAGCAAGATTATGGAAGCTACACCAAGCAATGAAGGTAAAAGCTCTCTCCACCTTGAGTCATAAAGGTCTGTGAGTGACAAAGGGAAAAGAAAAATGACTTTTAGGATATTAAGGAGGAGGAAAGAGAGAAAAAGAGGAAGCTAAGGGGAGAAAGTTCCTGTGGGTCTGTAGGATTCATGGAAGCTGCAATCAGGGCTGCCCCCAGACCAAACACTCTAGATGATGAGTTGAGGGAAGTCATGATTACTTACCTGCAAACTAGGAACTATGAAATTGATGAGATTATATCTCTCCCCTTAGAAGAGCTTAATGAACTAGCTGACATGGAATTGTCAAGAGAGAGGAAGGAAGCAGAGGAGGCAAAGTTACTTCTCCAAATCAAAGAGGAGAAGAGACAAAAAAAATTATACAAGCATATTTCCACTCTCTCCCAAGTTTAAGAAAGTCCTGCATAAGAGGTTGTGGCTCCACAAGAACCTCAAGTAAACAAAGAGACTGATAGGATCAATATGATCAACTACCTAAGTGCCACAAGCCTATACCAGGCAACTGTACTTCTTCCCTTATCCTTTGAGTACATAGAGTTTGAGTATCTCAAACAACTTGAGCTTGAAGTACTTAAAGAACAAAAGGTAACTAAGAGAAAGATAAGGGAAGATGCTGCAAGGTTAGGAGCCATCATCCAAAAAAGCGTGAAGAAGTCTACTGACAGACAAAGGATAATGAACTTCTTGAGGCTGTATGGATTCTCCGGAAGGAGATTTGGCCCTATGTCTCTATCTACAATGGATGAGCATATTAGGGCAATGAAGCAGAAGATCAAAAGAGGAGAACTACTTGATTTGCACTCCCTTCCAAGTGAAGTTCTTCTTGAAGTGGAGGTTAAGGTTGAACAACCTAAGGCAACACAACCTAAACCTCCTGCTAAGCCTTAGCAAGCTTCATCTTCTGATCCACAGTCGAGTCAAACTCCTTCTCCTTCTGAACCTGTGATGGAGGAACACCCAACTGAGCAAGAAAAAAACTTATCAACAAGGTGCGCAGACTAGTCTTCTTAGTTAAAGTTATTAAAGAGAAGGAAAAGGGTGGCTTCTAAACCACAGTCAAAGAAGAAGAAAAAGTCTAAACCATCCACCTCCATACCTTAGGGTGAATCAGATCAAACTGAGGAAGTGCATGAAGAGGCAACCCAATCAACTCCAATTCAAGTGGCTCCTCTTGCTTCTGAGAGACCCATCTTATCATGGACCTTCACTACTAATCCAGAAATATAGCATGTGATCAAAGATCAAGGTAGTGTAAATGAATATACATGTCAAGATTTATTTAACCTACATCTGCATGATCTCTTTGAGATGAGACGATACTATGAAAGTCTAAGTGATCCTAGCCATCTAATGAAGAAGGGCATGGTCATTATCATGATGAGGACTATTAACTGATGAAGATGTTCAAATGTTTTGGTAGCATTAGACTAGGGGAAGTTTGTAAGGATTCTAATAATTCTGATGCAATCAAAACATTTAAAGCATCCAAAGTCTCTCTGCATGCATGCACTAAAGTACTGAATTTGAAATGCTTCGGAAGTTCTACATCTTATATGAGAAATATTCTAAGTGTAAAATCTTCTAAAGCCAAGACCAATATCTTCTTAAGCCAAATATGAAGTCTTCTAAAGCTTCAAGGACAAAGTCTTCCGAAGCCTGTTTGTGAAGACAAATTTCTTCTGAACACTTTTATGTACATGCTATTATCTGATGTATTTTTTCATAAAGCTGGATCACCTTTCTGCTGCAACTCTTACAGACTCACCAACATTCACTAGTTGGTGAAAAGGTCCATGCTTTTGGTAAATTGTACATTAAGGTCTTGAGTCTAAGTTTTCTACTTTATGTACTTTATCTTGTTTGTGATATATTAGGATTTGAGCTATGGCATGTCATAGTCACAAGTCAAAAGGCAATCTGCCTTTTGACTCTATATTTGATTTTGTTGTCTAGTCTTATGTATCCAGCTGGCTTTCAAAGTATGTGTTAGGACGTTTAGCTACGGAGTACTAACTGATTTTGCGTGTATACCAACTCAAATAGTGCAGAATCCTATTTGATTGGCGATCCAATCAGGGAGAACACAGTTAAGATCAATCTAACGATTAATGAAACGTTATGAATGATTAGAACACGATCAACTGTGATCTATGAACTTGGAACAAGTTTTCTTGAGTCTCTGAATGGCTAGGGTACGATTATATGCGTAGGTATTCGAATAGTTACGTTTTCCATGAATTAAGTGGTCTTTATAGGGTAGGGTTTTCCAATCGTACGATTGAATCATGCGGTTGATCCATCCGCATGACTGAAGGTTCAGTCATGCGACTAAGTCAATCTTATGTCACAATCGTGCGACTGATCCAGTCTCCTGGTTTAGTTATGCGACTAGTCCATTAGCATGAAGTATTCATGCGTATGGTCCATTAGCATGGTCCATTCGCATGAGAACTTCACACAATTAAGTTTAAACATGTTTCTCAATCATTATTGACTAAGAATTATGTAAACAACCACAAACCTATGTAGTTAGTTCAATATGCGTTATCACACAATATAGAATGAAATATTAAAAATTATATGCATCAACCACACATTTCAATTCATTCATACCCATTGAATTACATATATGTAATACATGAAAGATATTTTACATTATGTTCCTAAACTAGGTACACATGTATCTACAAACTCCACCTTAGACCTAGTTTACATCATTGTCTAACATTCTTCATCAACTCATCAAACTTCTTGTACTTCTCCCTTTTGTAACTCCGGCATTTATCTCAAACGTGAAAAAGAGTCTTATAACATTTTGGAACTAGAGGGCTAGTACAATATCTTGTGAATCATAAAACAATGGCCACTTGTACAATGTGTATACATCATCAGCAGACAAGTTAGTCAGCCACATTGGGTCAAATACCCGAATAGTATCCATTTGGCTCTCCTTTTGCAAGACTATAACTGCTTCACCCATTCTCCAATCGTAGTACCGCCACTTGAAGTGTGGAGTGAAGTCTTGTGGCATTTCCCTTAGAGGGATTCTTGAAATCGTGCGCGGAGGACTCCACTTCAACACTATCTTTGGCTTTCCAGTAATGGAATCAACTTCAGACCATCTGATGTACCTCATCGGTTGTTGAGGTCTGAAGTTGACCCACCTAGTGTGGTACTCTTTCCTCAATGCAGCCTCAAACCAGCCTCTCATTATCTTTGGATTAGCATATAACAACTTCAGTCGTGCCAGCTGGTTGAGCTCAAAACCCGGAAGAGTCTTTAGATCGTGTGGGAATATAAAGTACTTTATTCCCTTTTCTCTCTTCACAACATACACATTCAAATCCACAAAATATGCCCACACTATGATCTTTCATGACCCCTTTAGATGCTTCTTCACTTTGTAGGGCTTGGTATAGGCACTCGGCTTTGGAGCAGTGCGTTAGGCTCGGATCTCTGCAAAACATGCCGCCCATTCAACCTTCTTTATTTCAACATCGACGACGCTTGGGCTTGGCTTTTTGACTTCTCTGCCTCCTTCTCCATCGTATCCAGTTTGTTATTTGTACCACTGTCGAGAGTATCTCCAAAGTTAGGAACCACATTTCCCTCTCTATCAATATATTTTGGATAATGTTGGGTTGTGACATCTTCAATCTCTATTTCATACACATCATTAAGCTCGTCATCACTAGCCACATCAACGGTAGGAGCATCCTTAACAATTTCATCCAGATTTAGCCGGAACTTCTCCGCAAGTTGCTCGTCAGTAAGGTCATGAATGATTTCTCCTTCTTCGGGAGTATAACTCATAGACCTCCTTACCATCCATTGCGAATCAAGTATCATAGTGAATTGAGACTTCATTTGTTATAGGGGAACAACATCATACTCTTCTTGTTGAGATGGTTGATTTTTATCCTGAATCATGGGCTCTTCAGTAGGCGGAGCTGAGGACGAGGCTCCCTGATCCTACACTTTCTTGGAGCGCCTTTCTCTGGCTTGTGTGGCAGATGATGCAGCTGCATCATCTCCTTCCTCATCATCTCCTCCCTCTTCCTCTCCTGCACCATCATCACCTCCTTCTTCAGTCTCATCCTCATCATCATCCTCATCCTTATCATTATCGTCATCACAACCATCATCATCTCCTCTCTGATCTTGAGAGGCTCATCGTTAAAGCCTTTGAGCCTTAGCATCAACTTCTTGTTCTTCACCTCAAGATTTTGTATCCTCTGTACTGACGAGGTCTGCTGCTCACGAAGCTCAGCTATCTCTCGAGCCTGGGAGACAGTGAGCTCCATCAGCTGATTGAGCTGAGTAGCTTACTGCTCATCAGTAGCTAGCAGCTTAAGCACAATCCAGTTAAGATTTGCCAGCTGCTCCTCTAACCCAACTATGGGGAGAGAGGATCCAAAAGTCAGTGGGACCTGAGATAAGGTCCCAGCTCTGTAGGTGGTGGTAGTGGTGGAGGATGTAGTGTAGATGGGTGGTGGCGTAGGTGTAGATGGTGGAGGGTGACTGTAGTAGTGGAAGGTGGAGGTGTGGTAGTAATGGTGGGTGGAGTGGTAGTACTGGTGGTGGGTGAGGTAGTGGTGGTGGTAGTTGTGGTGGTTGGTGAGGTAGTGGTGGTGGTAGCTGTGGTGGCAGTGGGGGAAGTGGTAGTGATCAACGTGTACCACCGTCTCTTGGGCTTCATCCCGTGGGGCTGAGCCATCCTTTTTTTCCTCGACCCCTTCGAGGAGGATGCTCCCCCTGAGATGTTGGGCTGATCTGTAGTGTAGGTAGGATCAGTCGTAGTCTCCCCAGACTCGCCTGGGCGTCCACCAACCGCCCGAATTTGGCAACCACCTTGCTACCCACCTTTCGAGTCAAGGGCTCCTCATCCAATCCCTCCTCCTCATCAGGTCGAAATTCCTGATGGAATCCCGCAGTCTCTGCTCCTCCTCGGGTGGATGATGGAGATGTCTCATCAGTATTAGTGGCCCTAGATTGGGTGAGGCCAGCATCTCCACCTTTACCGCTATCATCATCATCAGAATCATCAGTAGGGAGCACAATCTGCTTAGTGTCTGAGTCACTGTCATCATGGCGCCACTTCCTCCGATCTGGTGCCACATAATCCTCACGGGCCAGATGCCCAAACAGTCGCCTGACAGGGGGTTTCACCTGCTTCCCCCTATACACCTTCATCCTGCCTAAGTGGGTATCATCCATCACCTCAAACACCACGGCATCCTCCTTCTCCTTTGGCAACAAAGGAAGCTTCTGGTCAATAATCATCTGCTTAAAGCGAGGGTACATGCAAAAGCCCTCCTTTCCCTTCGCCTCGATGTTCTCCACCAGGTAGGTGATGATCATCCTTGAGAAGCTGAACAAATGGTTCAGCACCAACGCCACATAGGCGTTCTGAATCTGATCAGACATCTCATCGAAGCCTCCCTTCATTGAGGCAATGCACTTAAGCAGCACATGGGCTAAGTACTTAAATTGGGGGCACAGGTTGCTCTTATTGAGCACACCTGCGTTGATATCCCCCGAGTACTTGTCCCGCAGAAAATAGCCTCGCACAGTTAGTGGGTGTAGTCGTGTAGGGCAGTCAACATCATCCCCAAACTCCAAGACTGTCCTGAGATCATCCTAAGTGATCTCTATAGCCTGACCAAAAATGGAGCTCCTTATACAGTGGGGGTCTAAAGACCTGTCGACAACAGCGCTTTCCCAGAAAGCCTGTTCAACTGAATGGTATGGAGTGCACAGAGTCGATATAGCACGGAAGATCCTCGAACTTCGTAAGAATGTAATAATACCCGAGAAATCAGCCGCATTCTGGGAGGTCAAATCCAGATGAGCACAAAGGTTATCGTTTGTGCTCATAGTCCAATGACTCGCCATACGTTATTGTGTGTCAATGAGTAACAATTTGATTCATTGGACTTGAAATCTTCAGTTTTGTCATGCGAATGAACTGTGCGACTGAGATCTAGTCGTGCGATTGAGCTCATACGTACGACTTAGCATGTGGCTAGGCTTAGTCATATGCTATCCCATGCGTTTACACCAGTCGTGCGACTGAACTTATACGTGATGGGTTTTGTAACATGTAAAAACCTAGTTTAACCATTTAAACTATGAAAACGCAGCGGAAAAAGGAGTTTAACATTTGGTTTATAATCTGAAAATTTTGCCATATTAAACTACAAACAAACCCCAAGAATAAGGATCAAATGTATGTGAAATAATATGCTATCAAACAACACAAAAACAACCATAGGGTGTTAATAGAAAACAACCTTTCTTGTGCAAATGTTGTAGATGAAAGTGATGATGTTCTTGAATGTGTAGCCTTCAAAAGGAAGGCCTCAAGCTTGTATACCCACAAGCCTAAACAAACACCTATTCTTGTTAGGTAGAAGAACACCAAGATGT
>BJCM01272894.1:0-10233 GCA_018326385.1 Flaveria bidentis | reverse complement strand
TTATAGGCAGACAAGATGCCTTTTACAAAATGACTAAACTACCCCTGACCTATTACATCAGAACTAGTCTAAGTCTTGATCCACATCTTTACTTGTTCATCCGCATTGACAAATACGGATGAGTTGACTTGATCAACATTTCTTCACTTGATCATCCGCATTTGTATGTTGGTCATCCGCATTGGTTAATGCGGATGAACAAATACTTATGCGCATTTGTCTGGTCATCCGCATTGGTAAATGCGGATGAACAAAATCTTGTCCGCATTAGTGTTGGTCTTTCACATTTGTTAATGAGGAAGAACAAATACTTGTCCATATTTGTTTTATGTCTTCCACATTGACAAATGCGGAAGACCATACTTGGTTTTTCTTCTATGTATGATCTTCATCCGTATTTCTTCTTGAACTTATAGGAATCCAACAAAGCAACCATCAACTCACCCATTGAATTGGCATGCATAATCCTTTCAGGGTCCAACACAAATGAGTCCCACTTCTCTGGCAGACCATCGGCAAAGCTTGAGACCTTATCTTCCATTGACGTTGTGACTCCATGAGTGTGCAGCTCACTCATTAAATGGTAGAATCTTTCTATGACATCATCCAAGCTCTCTTTACCCATTGAAGAGAAGTTATCAAACTCCTTCTTCAAAGCCTTTGCCTTTAGAGCTTTCAACGATGCATTCCCGTCGTATCATTTTTCCAAGGCTTCCCATAGCTTCTTTGTCTGTTTGTTCTCAGAAAACTGATGGAATATATCCTTAGGTATTGACTGAGTCAACGAAGCATACACTTTCTTCTCACATTTTACTTCACCTTCTGGCTATCAGTCATGCCACCCAAGGTAAGTTTAACACCATCAGCACCAACCGGCATGCTATAACCTATCTCGATTGATTCCCACAGATTGGGATCAACTCCATTTAGATAAATCTCAAACCTTTGCTTCCATTGTGGGTAATCATCTAACATTATAAGTTTAGGGGGCTTATTGTGATTCCCTATTTTATTTTCCAGAAGAAAAAGGTTCTGGATACGAGAATCTCTATCGACAGTAAACGTGGAATACTGATCTTCCATTTGTATAAACTTTAAATTTTAACTTAAGACGTATTCAGAATGTGAATGGAGATGTGCGAATGGGCTAGTCGTGCGATTTAACCAATGCGGATGGGTCAATTGTGCAATTGGACTAATGCGGATGAACAACTGTGCGATTGGGCAAATGCGGATGGACAATGCGAATGGGTTGGTTCAATCGTACGAATGGAGGGGCGGCTGAGTTCAATCGTGTGTATGGGATGTGCGATTGAGTTCAGTCGTGCGATTGAGCCAATCGTGTGACTGAAGGCTGTTGTTTATGAAAATTCGAAGAATTTTGATATTTTGAATCAAAAACACGAGTTTTCAAGAACCCTAGTCTGCCGTATGCCGTAAAACTTAAACTTTTAGATCTAGAGACACTGAAAAACACTGTTTTACCCAAAAAAGGTTACTCTTTTGAATGAAAAACGTGATTTTTGCACCAAAACTAATCGAATCACACGTAAAATCAAGAGCCAAAGCTCTGATACCACTTGTTAGGACCATGTACGTACAGAGTACTAACAGATAATGCACGTATACCTAATCAAATAGTGCGGAATCCTATTTGATTGGTGATCCAATCAGTGAGAACGCAGTTTCGATCAATCTAAATATTAAAGAAACGTTATGAGCGATTAGAACACAATCAACTACGATCTATGAAGTTGGAACAGGTTCTCTAGGCTCTCTGTACGGCTAGGGTACGTATGTGAGTTGAAATTCTTCAAGTATCTAGTTTTTCCACAAATTAGGTGGTATTTATAGGTTAGGGTTTCTCAATCGTGCGACTAAACCATTAGTATGGTTCAGTCGTGCGACTGAATCATACGATTGGTCCATACGCATGACTGAAGGCTCAGTCGTACGACTGAGCCAATCTTATGTCTCAATCGTGCGACTGATCTAGTCTCCTGGTTCAGTCATGAGATTGGTCCATTAGCATGAAGTGTTCATGTGTATGGTCCATTAGCATGGTCCATTCGCCTAAAGACTTTATATGATTAAGTTTAAACACATTTCTCAACCATTCATGACTAAGAACTATGTAAACAATCACAAACCTATATAGTTAGTTCAATATGCATTATGATACAACAAATAATGAAACATTAAACAATATAATCATCAATCACATATTTCATTTCATTCAACTCATTCATTACATATATGTAAGACATGAAAGACATTTTACATTGAGCTCCTTAACTAGGTACACATGTATCAACAAATTATGTTTTCGTCTAGAGAAATTATGTATTCATCCAGCGAAACTATAGGTCTTCTTGAGAAACTACAATTTTGCAGGTAGTTTCGCAGACATGGTTATCAAACGAAAGTTGGGCGAAACTGGTAGCGAAACTGGCATCGAAGATGCCAGCAAAACTGCCAGCGAAGATGCCAGCGAAACTGCTACCGAAACTTGCAGCGAAACTGTTGATCTTGTAGCGAAATTAGCAGTGAAATTAGGTAGAAATTAACTCCTGTGAGTGTTAACTTATCTGTAGGTTGTGTAGTGCAACCCTTGCTTTGAAAGCTTGATTGAGAAGCTACTCATCGACTACAAGTGAGTTCAAGATCTCTTATTTTAAAGGTTTTAAACTAGTTTGGGGCTGGAAATGCATACTAAATAAACGCTTTAAATGACCAAGATTTTAGGGGTTTTAACCGGAAGATTGATTTTTCTATAGCAAAATGTTCTATGTAAAAGTGTTACAATAAAAAAATTTCAGGCTAACCTGGCAGCGCGACCCTAGACAGGGGCGTTGCCCTTTGGTCCCCACTAGGGGTTGCTGCCCCTAGGACCCTGCTGTCAGGGGCTGCCGCCCCCGAACCCCCACTGTCCCACGGAGGAACATTTACGTTTTTTGATGACTTATGCTTGTGTTGCATATGCATATGCATATGTATGATGCATGATGTTTATGATGCATGATGTTTGTGATGATTTGTGACGGTATATGTTATGTATGATGATGCATGATGATGTTATGCTTATGTAAGATATGTTTACTTATGTTCCTTACTACGTATGATGATTTGACTTTATGTGGTGTGATTATAATAATGTAAAGTATTATCTTAACAAAGTGAAAGATTTAAGATAATGAAAGTGGAAAATAATGAATGAATGAAAAGTGCTGCAAGCAAATGAAAGGAGGTTCACAACTCACTGAGAGTTGTTAGCTCAACTGTGTGTTTATAGCGTACGATCTTGGCTAACCCTTAAGGGTTCACACACAAGGGGAGTTAGTTTATGTGACTACTCCATACGTACGATATAGGGTCCTTGTCGCTTAACCCTAGATGATATATCTTTGTGCTCAAGAGGGGGGTTAAGTACATGACAGGACTTAGATAGAAGTGAAAAGATAATAAATGTATGAAAAGTGCGATAAGTAGGAAATGTACGAAACGTGCGAAATGTACGAAACGAATGATGATGAAGATAATAATTATTGCCTTGATGTACGTATGATGTGTGATCACATGCGATAGTAAATAAAATGTTTAACAAACGAAATGTAATATAATGTTTTCTTATAAAACTAGAACTCAATCAACAACACTGACTTTTATGTGTTTCTAGTTAGAAGGTAAATGTTGCTGACGATGGCACGGGGCGGCTACTCGGCTCTTTTTGGATGGCATTCTTTTGTTTAATATTTTTGCATTGTAATACGAACAAATGATTTTATGTAAAGAATGGTTGTATTATTTTGCAAAATCAATTTTAATGAAATGAGGAAGTTATTTAAATGTTTCCACTGATTGGTTTTAGTAAAGTTAATGTAATTATATGTTTTTAGTGCGATAATCGTCCAACTATGAGCATCCCGGGAACGAGGCCTTAAAAGATGGTATCAGAGCCAAAGCTTAAGTGAAACGAGTAAATTTTCAAAAGAAAACCTTAACTTAAACTAAAAATGGGACGGAAAGGGAAGGGATACCAGTCCGAGTAGCTGCGTGCCATCAAGTATTTTCTTAATGTTAACCGACATTATGTGCGCATGTTAATTGATATGTGTGCTTTTATTAGATTTAGATACTGATGTAGTCAAGATAGGAAAGGCTTGGGGTATGAAGAGTAAAGTAATTGGCTAATCATAACTGGCCACGGTAATTAGGGACTTACTTGACAAAAACTGAGCTATTCCCTTGAATGACCGTGATGGTGTTTGAATCTTATAACGTGCTAGAAGATGGCTTGCGGTAAATCTTCTAAGGCTTCATGTGGTGGAGGTCGTGGTGGACATGGTACTGAACCACGAGTAATAAGAGGAAAGCCTAGAGCCAAAGAGGTCATTCATGGAGAACCCGAGACCCCTCATCCGAAGGCTAGGGACGAGAGTGCTAACTTAAGAGACTCAATGAAGGAGGCTGTTGTGGAGGAAGTGCATCAGGTCATGGAGGTGATCCTACCGTCAGTGGTGACCGAAGTGATAAAGTTTGTAAGGGAAGCAGAGAGAAGGGAGAGGAACAGGTCCTCGGGAGGACGGGAGTGACCGGAGACTGAGACAATTTTCTCCGAGGATGAGGAGGAGGAAGAAGAGCCTGCGTCGGAGGCGGCACGAGGCTGCAACTACGGGGCGTTTCAAAGGTGCAAGCCCCCGACCTTTGATGATAATGGCACTGCGGCTGCTGCTCACCGATAGGTGAGAGAAATGGAGGTTGTATTGGATATCATCGAGTGCCGAGAAGACCAGAAGGTGAAGTTTACTGCCCACTCGTTTATGGACACGACTCTTTGTTGGTGGGACAATATTGTCCAAGCCGAGGGTAGTCGGGCAATTGGAAGAATGAGGTGGCTAGAGTTGAAGAAGCTGGTTATTGAGGAGTTTTGTCCTCATCGAGAGATGGATAAGGTGGAAAGGGAGTTCCTGCAGTTAGAGGCGGGAACCATGACACATTAGCAATATATCACCAAATTCAACGAAATGGCACGGTTGGTGACAAATCAAGTGACGCCTCTATCACGAAAGATTAAGAGGAAAATCCAGGGCTTGCTGATGGATATTTGCAGGCACCTGATCGCTGCTCTATCGAATACATTTAGGTCGGTGGTCGATCTACCGGGAAAATTGTATGACGAGCGAGAGATGGTGGTTGCTGAGGTGAACAAGAAGGGTGGTGGTGACTGAAACTGGAATGGGAAACAATTTGAACGTGGTGGTGCCACTCCAAACAACAAGGTGGCGAAGGTGGGTGACCGGCGTGTGGTCATATCTGGTGTAGGATCGAAGAGATGTGGTAAATGCGGGAAGGAGCATTCGAGGGAATGCAAATAGGGATCAAACATCTACTTCAAATGTGGGAAGCCTGGTCATCTGGCTAGTGATTGTGGAGCTATAAGGTGTTATAACTGTGGGGAAAATGGTCATCTAAGCAGGGATTGCAAGAAGCCAAGGGCTGAAGGTTCGAGAGCGAAGAAGGTAGAAGGAGAAGGGCAAAAGGCGAGTGCCAGAGCGTTCACGATGACGCAGGAGGAGGCTAGGACGGACCCTGATGTTGTGTCAGGTACATTTCTAGTAAACCAAACTCTACCTTCTGTGTTATTTGATTCTAGTGCTAGTAAAAGTTTTGTTTCTGCTGCTTTCTGTGCTAAATTACATGTTAGTAGTAGGAATATAGATACACCCTTTGATGTAGAAACTGCCATAGGTTTGTCTACCAGGATTTCTGAGGTGATAGAAGGCTGTGACATAGAATTAGAAGGTTACAAGTTTCCTGTTAGACCATTCGTGATGACCTTAGGTGGGTTCGATGTAGTCCTAGGAATGGATTGGTTGGCGGACTACGAAGCAAACATCGTGTGTCGCAAGAAGATGATTTGATTGACAGCGCCTGACGGGAGTTCGGTGACTATTTATGGTGATTGGGTCACTACGATCCCGAAAGTGATTTCGATGGCGGTGGCGGGAAAGTGCATGAGGCGTGGATGTAGTGCCTACTTGGCCTACGTAAAGGACGTGGATACGCCAACACCACAATTGTCCGATGTACCGGTGGTGTGTGACTTTCCAGACGTGTTTCTCGAAGACTTACCATGAGGGCCACCGGACCACGAGATCAAATTCCAGATTGACTTGATACCAGGTGCCCAACTAGTAGCTAAAGCACCGTATCAGTTGGCTCTGACCGAGATGAAGGAACTAATGGAGCAACTACAGGAGTTGCTTGATAAGGTGTTCATTAGACTGAGTATCTCTCCTTAGGGTGCTCCGTTCTTATTTGTAAAGAAGAAAGACAGTAATATGAGGATGTGTATAGACTACCATGAGTTGAATAAACTGACAATGAAGAATCGGTACCCCTTACCGAGAATTGATGATCTGTTTGATCAGCTCCAAGGTGTTAGTTGGTTCTCGAGGATAGATCTTTGATCTGGCTACCATCAACTGAAGGTTAAGAAGAAAGATATTCCTAAAACAACTTTTCGCACACGTTATGGATACTACAAGTTTCTCATTTTGTCTTTTGGATTAACCAACGCACCAACTGCTTTTATGGACTTGATGAATCGAGTGTGTCAGCCGATGTTGGATAATCAGTGATTGCGTTTATCGATGATATCTTGATTTATTCGAAGAGTGAGGAGGAGCATGCTGGTCACATTCGAGTGGTGTTGAAAACGTTGAGAAGGGAGAAACTGTATGCTAAATTCTCCAAGTGCGCGATCTGGTTGTGCGAAGTTCAGTTCTTGGGTCATGTAGTGAATTTCGAAAGGAAGTGGAGGTGGTCATGCAATGGAAGTCACCAAAGACGCCATCCGAGATTCGTAGTTTCTTGGGTTTAGCGGGCTATTATAGAAGATTCATTCAAGACTTCTGTTGGATCAAGAAGAAGGCTGGTGTAACCAAAACCAAATCACTTAGACTATTTTGGTGTATCTAATAAAAGGCTTCCGAAGCTAAGTGTGGAACTTCCGAAGGAAATAGAGTTCTTCCAAAGACAAAGTGCAAGATTAACTTCTGAAGACAAACTCTACTTCCGAAGTTAAAGTGCTCACTTTTGAAGATCAAGTCTGAGAAGAAAATATTAGAAGTCAACTTCCGAAATATGAAGAAAAAAAGGAGTCCTCAAGTCTCGGAAGAAGTATCCCTTTCCGAAGTATAAGTGGCTTCGGAAGAACAAGTTCTTTCGAAGCGAACTACCATTTGGAAGACACTACTATGAACCAGTGGACATAAGTATGGTGTCTCTGACACTCTACTGCAAACCTTTGATACACTACATGGCGTTTTCTCAAAAGCCATGTAGTTGACCATACTTTATTCCATTGTTTACCTTTATTAGTTAGCATATTTTCCAACTTTAGTTGGTAACAAAAGGTAAGTCATGAACATGTCATGACTATTATATCTTAGATAAGACATTATCTAAGATACCTTAAACTATAGCTTTGTAGTATTTGCTTTAGTTAGAGGATTCCAGCTGGTATCAAAGTATATCCGGCTGTAGGTAGTATTATATTTAGTTTCTCATTATAACTCATGTAATATGCTTGCAAGAGTCTTGTAACACTTGGAGTTGAGAAGCAATATATGCAAGTACCTTGAAAATTATCTTTCTGTGTTCATTGTTACTCATTATATTATTATCAACTCCTAGAGACTCTACTACATCCGAGTGTGGTTTAAGTGAGTTTGAGAGAAAACCAAATGTGTAGTGACATAAACTGATCCTGTTATTGGTATAAAAGCTATTTAGGCTCTAGATTGTGAGATCTTACCATCCAAATCAACCTGTTTTTTCACTCCTCCTTACAACTTATGCAAAAAAGGCCTTCAATAAGTCTAAAGTAGAGACGGGAAGCATGACTAAAGCTCCTATCATTACCCCTGAAAACTTTAGGTCATGGAGCAGACGCATGGAAGGCTTCATCAGGTATCAAGACAACAAAATATGGACATCCATTGTCAATGGCCCGTATAAATCCAAGGTGGATGCACCTGGTGGAAATAGGGCCATGATAGAAAAGGCTGTTAAAGACTACTCTGATGAGGACCAAAAGAATATGGACATTGACAATAATGCAATGACTATTCTTATGATTGCAATACCCAACTCCATCATAATGGGGTTTGAGCATTGCAAGTCAGCCAAAGAACTGTTTGCTGCACTTGCTCAAATGTACTCTAGCTCAAATGACCCCAAGAAGGACTCACTGAAGCAGCAGTTTGAGAACTTCACCAATATTGCTAGAGAGACTCTCAGCCAGTAATACTTCACGTACATGGACCTCATTTCCTCCCTTCAGTCTGTGATAATCACTCATAATCTTAGAGACCTCACAAGAAAGTTCATGAGTGCACTTCCTAAAGAGTGGACGTTCTACTATGTCTTTATTAAGAGGACAAAAAATTTGAACACCCTCACTATGACCAAACTCTATGGCATCCTTGATGGATACCGTTTGGAGATGGAGAGCAAGAGAGTCCATCAGACAAGCAGACCCCTGAGTCTTCCTGCTGGCAACGCCTTGATGGTTGTTGAAGGTTCAGGACCTACACAACCTCAACAATACCTGACATACAACAGCTATCCTGCTCAACTGGACCATCCATTACATTTCCCGAGACTCCTAGGTCTCAATGGAGTCAACATGGTCCCTTTCAGGACAACTGTGCCTTTGTTTCAGGAAATGGATACTCTAGTGATTTTTAGTACTGCTTTGATGATCTAGAGTGCTTTAGTCAAGATGATGTAGAATATGTGGACATTGTCCAAAAATGGCTCTTTTAACCTATAGAGCAAAGAAGTTCTTCAAGAGAACTGGAAGGAAGTTTCCCCATAACCCAACTAACAACAAATTTGGGTTTGACAAAACCAAGGCCAAATGTTACAATTGTAACCAACTTGGTCATTTTGCAAGGGAATGCAAAGCTCCCAAATCAAATCCGGGAACTCCACAGGCCTCCATAGATACCTCTATATCAAAGCTCTCTAGAAAGTCAACAGAGACAACTGCATTGGCTCAAGAAGTTAAGTGGAGCTTTATGGTACAAGATGTGACTCCTGCTCAAGCACTCATGGCATGAACATATGACAATAAGGTATATGAACATCTCTGTACTCCAGCATGTATTTCTAAGGTTAAACTGTATCAGGACTACAATATGGAAATTAAATCTGATATTGAGTCTTCAAATGTTTTGAAATCTAATTTTAAAAGGGCTGAATCTAATTACCAAAGAAAAATTGAAGAGTTAAAGAAAATTGTGTTTTTATTAAAACATGAACACACAAATTACAAGACTCAAATAAAGAATTTAATATCCAAATTGTCTGAGGCTCAAGCCCAGCTTGTCACTACTAAGGCTCAAGCCATGAAGTATACTATATTTAAGCAAAACTTTCAATCTATTATTGCATCATCCTCCCACTCCAAAATTTGTTATCAAAACAAAGGAGGGTTGGGGACCAATAAAATTGCTCCATGAAATTCTTATGAGTCTATAAGATAACCTAGATATGGTACTGAAGAGCAAGAGGTCCCATCTGCTAACCTACCTTCACTTGAGTTGAAGAATGATGCAATAATAGAGGCCACCACAAGGAACAGGTAAATCAACCCACCTCTCCCAGTAAAGATCAAATCCTAACCACCAAAGCCAGAAGAAGCAGAGTTAAAGCAATAAGAAGAACTGCCAAGAAAGTGGTTGAGTCCAAACGGATGATTGACCCAAAACAAAAGGGTGTATTCATCTCAGCCGGATTCCAGGTGGTAGGTAACTCTGATTCAGGAAAGAAGTTTAGTACTAGCACTCCTATCCTACCAAAGGATCATAAGTTAAAGGGAAAGGTTACTGATGAAGAGAAAAAGAACAAGAAACAGCAATCCTCAAGCTCCCAGAAGACTAACATTGCATGCATAATGTGTGGTCTACAAAATCACATGGCCAAAGAATCTTATTACCATCCAGCTAGCACACATTATGCAAATAATGTTAAAAGAGAAGGAGTCAGGAAAGGTGTGACATCCGTCACCAAAGGTCCGTCTATCGACGTATTTCCGTCATCTTTTCGTTAACCTGTCATTCCTCACCTTTATGATTTACCGATGTGAACACGCTTTTGCCTTATCATTACATAACTATTATTTAAAACCTTGTCCATATTACTATCATCACCATAAATACACCA
>BJCM01272891.1:0-37362 GCA_018326385.1 Flaveria bidentis | reverse complement strand
TATCATGATTCTCTCTTCTTTACCCCTACTCAAAGAGAGATGAATGCTCCTAAGTCTCCTATTTCTATCCCACATCAGTCACCTACAACTGAGGTGGACACTTCTGAACATGTTCAGGATGTCCATATGGAAGAGACTCTCACTTTTGAAAGTGATTACATCATTAAGACCTCAACCATGGCAACTCAGCCCACTGACTTCTTAACTGAGGCTGTTAGTGAGCAGAGGAAAACCAGCAGCCAAGAACCTGAAGCTAGTGATAAGATGGAGGACTCTGCTCCAATCATCTCATCTCCCAATGATTCTTCTGATGAAGATGAGGGGAACCTAAGACTAAAGGTGCAAAAACTATCTACAACATGTACTTATTTAGTCTCCAAGGTTAGTCACCTTGAATCACAGGTGACTACCTTGCAAAACAGGGTCAATGATCAGCAACTTGAGATTTCATTTTTTAAGGAACAACTAGCTGGGAGACCTTTAAGATGAGCTCAACCAGGAACACAAGAACCTGTGGAGGTGATTGACCTAACTCCTAGCTCACCTATGCAAGCGGGTGATGCTATCAAAAAGGGGGAGAAAGTCTTCACTGCCACAGAACCTGGGAGTTCTTTAGAGAGTATGGACATTGAGGACTCACCATCCTCACTTGCAATTATGCCTACTCATCAACTTCTTCAAATTCATATTGATATAGACTCAATAGACTCCTAAATACAGAGTCTGTTTGAGGAAGGGATACCAAGGTCTATGCCATCTCCATCATCTTCCAATCACATCATTGGGTGGAGGTATGACAGCAATAGAAAAGCCCTCATCCTTCTTAGAGTTTAAGGACAACAAGAGATCTTCAACTTTCACACCCTGAACTTCTATGAAAGTTTGGATTTAGTCACAATGCCATTTGTCAATCCAAGCCAATCAAGACAAGCTGACAGAATGGCTCAAAGAATCCAAGATAGGATCATTGCAGAGTTCAGCTTCAGAAGAAGACTAAGGCAACCAGGCTATGCCATCGGTCAATTGGATGTTGAGGCAGACCCTAAGATTAGTTTCATAGGGGAAACATTGACTAACAGTGGCAGAATTTGAGAGCCCAGTCCCATCAACATCAACTGTTGCAGTGATCCATATCTTATTGAGACACCTGCTGGTGAAGGTGCTTCTCAACATCTCTCTGGCCAGAGCTGAGAAGCTACATCAAGAAATGAAGGCCAAAGCTCTCTCCACCCTGAGTCACAAAGGTCTGTGAGTGACAAAGGGAAAAGAAAGATGACATTTGAGAAGATTGAAGAGGAGGAAAGAGAGAGGAAAAGGAAGCAGAAGGGAGAAAGTTCCTCTTCTGGGTCTGCAAAACTCATGGAGACTGCAATCAGGGCTGCCCCCAGACCAAACACTCAGGATGATGAGTTGAGGGTAGTCAGGATAAACTAATTGCAGACCAGGAACTGTGACATTGACAATGTCATTTGTCTCCCCTTAGATGAACTGAATGAACTAGTTGACATGGACAGGTCAAAGGAGAAGAAAGAGGCAGAAGATGCAGAGCTACTGGTATAAATCAAATAAGATAGAAGAAAAAAAAGACTGTACAAGCATGTGCCTACTCTCTCCCCAGTTCAAGAAAGTCCTGCACAAGAGGATGTGGTTCAACAAGAACCTCAGGTAGATAAAGAAGAAGATAGGATCAAGATGATCAACTACCTGAGTACCACAGGCCTCTATCAGGCAGAAGCACTTCTTCCCTTATCTAATGACTATATTGAGTTTGAGTATCTCAAACAACTTGAGCTTGATATAGTCAAGGAAAGAAAGACAACCAAAAGAAAGCTAAGGGAAGAAGCTGCTAAGTCAAGAGCCATCATCCAAAAGAATATGAAGAAGTCTGCTGACAGACAGAGGATGATGAGCTTTTTGAAGCTGTATGGATTCTCCGGAAGGAGACTTGGCCCCATGTCTCTATCCACTATGGATGAGCATATCAGGGTGATCAAGTTGAAGATTAAGAGTGGAGAGCTGATTGACTTACACTCCCCTCCAAGTCAAGCTCCATCTGAAATGGAGGTTAAGGTTGAACAACCAGAGACAACACAACCCGGACCTCCTGCTGAATCTCAGCAAGCTTCATCTTCTTATCCACAGCAGGGTCAACCTCCCTCTCCTTCTGAACCTGTGAGAGAGGAAGACCCAATTGAGAAAGACAATGAAGATCAATCAGGTGCTGCAGGCCAGTCTTCTCAGTTGAAAGAAACAAAAAGAAAGAAAAGGATGGCTTCAAAGCCAAAGAAGAAGAAGACTGCATCCTTTTCTCAACCTCAGGATGAGTCAGAACATCCTGAGGATGTGCAGCCAGAGGATGCTACATCAACTCCCATTCAAACAGCTCCTCTAGCATCAGAAGACCCATCTTGTCCTAGACATACACCACAAATCCGGAAAGATGGCATGTCATCAGAGATCAAGGCATTGAGGATGTCTACACATGGCAAGACATGTTCAATCTGCCTCTACATGATCTCTTTAACATTAGAAGACACTTTGACAGTCTGAAGGATCCTAATCACCTCATGAAGAAAGGAAGGGTGATTATCCTAATGAGGATTTTGATATCTGAAGTCTACTAAGTGTTTTGGTAGCATCACCCAAGGGAGTTTGTAGAGAATATATGAAGAGGCTGATGCAACTCAAACACCTAAAGTCTCTCCTACATGCTGCACAAGCGCATTTAAGAAGAATGCTTCAGAAGTTTCACACATGCAATATAAATACTCTAAGTGTGAAATCTTCTGAAGCCAAGACCAATATCTTCTGAAGCCAAAGATGAAGTCTTCCGAAGCTTCAGAGACAAAGTCTTCTGAAGCTCAACTCCTGAAGATAGATTTCTTCTGAAGACTTTTAACAACATGCTTTATCTGATGTACTTTTCCATAAAGTTGGACCCTTTTCCGCTGCAACTCTGCGAAATCACCAACTTACATGAGTTGGTGAAAAGGTCCAAGCTTTTGGTAACTGTACATTGAGGTCTTGAGTTTGTAACTTTCTACTTCATGTACTTTATCCTTTTTGTAATAGATAAGGATGTGAGCTATGGTATGTCATAGTCACTAGTCAAAAGACAATCTGCCTTTTGACTTTACAGTTGATTTTGTTTTATGTTTAGTCAATTGTATCCAGCTGGCTTTCATAGTATAGCTGGTTGTAGGATGTAGTATAAGTATCTCAGGTTATTGTAACTTTCTTTTATGCATCATAGCTAAATACATAACCAGACTTTTCATTCTTAATAAACACATTGCACAACAACTTAAGTAAAAGGGGCAAAGCCCGCAAATATACCCGTTGTCACAATATAAAAAATCAAGAATGCGTAGCAGTGCAATACATGTGATAAGGCTCAGAACTGGTAGTCGGGTGCGGCTGCAAACCATAAACAATCACCAAGCCATGCCCACTGACACTATTTCGCTCTACAATCATAGCCCCCAATTTACCAACAACCAACCGTCTCAGATGAATAATGATTCATCATAATCGACACACAACCAACAAATTACAATATGCAAACCGACCACGGAACCAGATCTCAGATGAGTTAGTGCTCATCATCACTAAAACATATGTCACAGACAAAAACATGTAAAATGAACCATGAAAAAAGGGGAAAAAACCGCTTACACCATCACCATAGCAACCGATCCCCCCTCAGTCGTGAAAGGAGGCTGAAGGGTCACCGAAGAAAAAGTTGTAGCTTCCGTGAAAAAAACCATCAGATTTGAAGACTCTAAGTCATCCCGTCTTCAGATCTTAAAACCCTAGGTCATAGCGACAGCAGCAACGGCACCACCGCCGCAAGGACTGCCACACGACGGTCGTTTAGGGCCGCACAGCCCAAAAACCAGTGGTAAACCTAACCACCGTAACCACTGAACATCACCTGCAACCCGCCACCAGCCCCACCTCAACCACAAAGGGAGGGGAAAGCGGTAACAAAGCCCACACCACCGCCATGAAGAGCGATAAATAGATGCACACGGTGAAATAGTTGCCATCATTGTCGCATTTGTCATCGCCAACAACCACCACAACACTCAGAAAAAGAATCAAGTCAGAAATGAGGGCACACTAACCCAACGCCACCACAACCGGCGACGACGCGCATCCACGCGAAGCGCACCATCTCCGCCTTCCCCTCTCCACCATGTGAGGCCGGGAAAGTAGACCAATTGTGACCGGCGGTACCCCCACCAGAGCCCCACTCCCCAAAAACCCAGTTTCTCTCTCTTTACAAGACACAAAGACACTAATATTATAAACACAGTGGGGGCAAACTGTAAAACCAAAAAAACCTGGTGGCCAAAACATCAAACCACATATACATACTATTTCTTCATATTGGTTTTTAAATATTGTGTAATGTAAAGTTTGAGAGACGATAGATGATGAAAGGCATAGTGTGATAAGAATACATCCATAATGCGCATGAAGACGTGATATTGGTGTCCATAACAAGAAAAAAAACTAAGATCCTTTTTTAGCAGACAATGAAGTCTTACTTTGTCAATGAGAAAATGGTGGTATTAAAGTGATGTATTTAAGAGTGAGATTGATGCCGGTGGTTTGCTAATGCAAATGGAATGATCAAATAAGTGGATGTGACCTTTTTATTTATACTTAGGATATCGTAAGCCAAGTGGCTAATCGCATATGGGCCAACCCATTGCTCAATGAGCCATAACTAAACTATGTTAGGCTTATCAAGTAGGCGTTAGCCTACCCACATCATCATTCATTTTCCTGGAAATTCATAGCATGACTACTGAAGGGGTACCAACTCGACAAGATCAGATACCCCCGCCAAGACTCACTCAAGCGGCAACCGAAGCCGCGGCCCACCCGAATGACATGTTCTGCCGCGGCCCAAAGCATCCACCGCGACCCAAAGCACCCACTCGTAGGACATGTTCAGCCGTGGCCCAAAGCACCCACCCGAAGGACATGTTTAGCCGCGGCCTAAAGCACTCACCTGAAGGACATGTTCAGTCGCGGCCCAAAGCTTCCACCCGCCATACACGGCAAACCAAGCCGCGACTGGGTGAGCAAACCCAGGCCGCGGCAAAAGACCTCGCTCCGAGGCATAGTAATACAACTTTGGTTTTCATATTCAAACACTTAAACCTCATGGAAATACGATAACGAAAGTCATGCGTGGGCTGCAAGGGAATAAAACAGACACATAAGACAACAAAACGAGTAAAGCCACAACATTAACAAAAGGTCAGGGCAGCCCATCAAGTTATCAGGTCAACTACAAAGACAAATGACATTAATTCCAAGTCAGAAACCTTTTGCATCAGAAAGGTATAAAACCTCCAGACTAGGGGATTTCAGGTTCATGTCGTTGACTACAGACTTCCAAAAATAGAACCATATCATGTTTTGTTCCCATCCACAAGCACTATAAATACTTCCTTCACCCCACAAGTAAACACATTCTCAGAACACTCGCAATACCAACTAGCCACTTATTAATCTTTCCTTTTAAGTTTTCTCAATACACATACTTATTCTCACGCCGGAGTGTGATCTCGAGGAGAAACCCTTTCTACCCGAGGCGAGGCTTACGGTGTTGTTTTTTGTCTCACAAATACTCCGCTCAGCCGAATCCAAGCCCAACCGCAGCTTGCTTCCTAACCGTCAAAGTCGAGACCAAATTCCAGCCTGATCCTTGGTAAAAAACCTCATTCTCGCACTGCTCCCAAGCCTTAATCCCTTTATTAAGATTTGTGTAACAACAACTACATAGACGAAGATCAGACAAGTGCGTCCCATTACTTTTAAACTTGAGCTAACCCTGTTATATGGTATTTATCTTATGAATTTTAATAACTAGAATTCACATAACTATGTGTTACATTGTATCAATTACTCAGAATTTATCTTCTACATCAAACAACTTGCACATTATAATACATATAAGGGAATACAAATTTGTCAAAGACACCGACTTTATAATTTTTCGTCTATTAAAGTAGTCTATTGTAAAATATATAATAACAAAGTTTAAATAGTACTGTCACAATTTAAACCTTCAGGGGTTCAAAATGAAACTAAGAGAGACTACAAGTGTTCAAACCGTATATTCTAAATTCTAAAGGGGGTGGGTCAAAATGCATGACACGTATGACAAATCAGATGATAACTTCCACCGCTCGATATGACATCCAATTGTTCATTTACCCGAATATTATAATAATAATAACTATAGCTTGTTGGTAAACAATAGCGAAAACGATTTATGACATACTTTTTATAATATAATTTCTTGTTTGTAAGCTTGTTATATAAAAATATGAGAAATGAGAAAAAAATTACAAAGTTATTATAAAATTCATTTACGGAAAATAGATTTATTATGTACATACATGGTATTTACATAATTCGAAGTAAAACATGTTTATAAACTAATAAATAGAAGCCATAAGTAATTAAATAACGAGTTTCATAAAGTAAATCAAAGCACACATACGGTAGAGATTGTCAATGTATAGTCTTCCAATATGCATGCGCATTATAATAAATCTAATTTATTTTTTATTTGTTGTAAATGAAATGGAATTTTAATCTAGACCTTCTTTTATTTGTAAAATGATACCATAATAATCTCTCATTAGTCATTAGAGTTAATTACATAGATAGTCTCTGTAGTTTTTTTTAAAATAATAGGTTTGTCTACTAAGCAAAAAAATAATATTTACTTTTAATTTTATAACAAATTTGTATATTAACACTAACAGACGTTAGATTTTCTGTTAAGCTTAAGGGCATTTAAGTCTTTTCACTTTTTAGGATTATTTATGTAAATCAAAGGGACTATTGTGTAATTTAACTATACACACACACACACACATATATATATATAATACATCACAATATAATATACTTTCATCAGCACCACAACCGCCGGACATCATCGCCCGCCACCACTCGCCACCATTGTCGTTATCACCAACGACCATCACTACCCCCAGACCACCGTCATCCGTCTCTATCTCAGTACGCTCATCATCATCACCATCGCTAATATCACCAAACCCTCATTTCCTTTCCCAGTTAACTACCACCGGCCACCGACCACTAGCCGCTAACACCACCATCGCCATCCCTTTCCCATGTTATCTTCCAACTAACCACCCACCAGCAGCCACCAACACCACCGTTATCGGTCCCAGTTAACTTCCCCCTTCCCATTTCCCTGTTAACTTCCTATTTGAATGTCCAATGCTTCAAATCAAAGCTCTAATCACATCTAAGTTCATACCTACCATCATTCACACAATAATTTTAGGTGGTGATGGTCGCTGATGATGGTTACCAATGGTGATGGCTTACCCTTTTAATGATTTTAGGGTTTTCAGTTGTGATTTATTATGTAAGCGATGGTGATAAATGGCGGTGATGGTGTCGAGATGGTGGCGCAGGTGGTTGACGGAGATACGTGGTGGTGGTGGTGGTGGTGGATAGATGGTTTTGATATTGGGTAAACAATGATGATGGGGAAAGGGGTTGGGTTTTTTTTAAGTTATAGTTAATTACAATAATGGTCCCTGAATAAATGAAAGATAACAAAATTACAAAAGTAATCCTTGAAAGGGTATTTTTAGTCTTTTCATTTAAATTTAACAGAATGACTAACGCCTGTTAGTCTTAATACCTTAACTCGTTATAAAAGTAAAAACAAAATACCCAAACCTGTTACAAATAAACTTTAGTACCCAAACCTGTTAGTTTGAATAAACCATAGAAACTATTTATGTAATTAACTCTAGTCATTATTAGATTCTAAATACGGTTTCAAAATATGATAGTTTTTAAAAAGGAGAGTTTTTACTTTTTAGGTATACTGATATAACTCCTTCAATCAAACACATTGACTCAAACATAACATGTTTTACTGTGTAATAATTAATAAGTTAATTCGTACACAACCCATTAGCACGATTACATTAAGGGGTTTGATTGAAGTAGATGTTTATATATTAGAAGGGGTAATCTTTGTGACACTATTCAACCCTTTAACATATTTAAAGCTTGATACTTTAAACTTTCATTTGTATATGATTATATGTTTATGAATCAAAACTGAAATTAACTTTCCACTCGAATTACTTTCAACAACTTACTCTCAGTTCTCCATTGTCCAATCATTTTCATCCGGTTCCTCTAACTCTAAGATGAATATATTAGCTTATATATGTTAACTAGCTACGAATATTAGATAAAAAACAAAGATATTCAAAAAGACATCAATACAAAAAATATGTATTCAGTTGGAGTCCTTTGATTTTATAAAGTCCCAATGTAATACTTGTATTCATAAATAAACTTTAAACGTGGACCTAAAACAAAACACCATATTAAATGCATTTGGCTTAGGGTTGATGGTTTTAACCTGTATACATATATTAGCTATTCGACTCAATTTAAGCTAAAAAAACCAATACGACTGACACGCCATGAGTGACGGAATTTGAACCACACCTTAAGGAGGGGGCGGGGCGGAAGTAACTATTTTAGTGGAGACGAACTCTATATGTATTAAAATATTTACACTACCGAACCTAAAATTTATACTACCAAACCGAAAATTAACACCACTGACAAAAAAAAACGAGGGACGAGTGGGAGGCCGGCCCATACTAAGCTTCGCCTATGCACCCGTACTAGTTACTAGTTAGGGAGTAATACATCTACGAAATATAAGATACCATATATGATTTAGCTTATTATACCCATAAGAGATGATTTCAATAATAGTTATCGTAACACATAAACAATTATACATTTTACTCTTAGTTCTATTAATTAACTATCATGTTTTTTTTACTTTTTTAACGGTATTATACTCTAATCCAACCCAAATTTATGTCAAGTCTCAATTGAGGTTCGAAGCCAACACCTCAATAATATTAAGCGGTGTCGACGGTTACCACTAGGGCATTGCCATTGTTTGTATCATGATATTACTAAGAGGTGGTCTATTTTCATTCTCTTTGTTATCAACGTTACTTGAGAAATATTTGATTTCTTGGTTGAAACAACCTAAAATGACCCAAACTTTGTGGTCCTTGTGGCCAAGCATAAGAAATCATGTTTCAATGCTTGTGGTCCTTTTTATCCCCTTAAAGTTTTTGCCATCTAGTATTTGTGGTTCGTGTGCAATATATATATGAAATATATGGGTTCATGCATTGGTCTTTATTAGTCCTTTTATAGTTTTTGCATATTTAGTCCTTTTATGTTTCCATATTTAGTCCTTTTATATCATTAACTTGGTTTAAAAAAAACGCAATGAGGCGTTGCTTAAAGCGTGAGGCACTAGGGGCGCTGGAAAGATCGCCTCACTTTAGTTGAGGCACCAGAATACATGAAGCGGGCTGAAGCGGCGCTTCAGGCTTAGAGGGCTAGGCAAGACGAGGCGGCACTTCATGTATGATGATCAATTTCCAGTAATAGTTTCCGGTGATTCTCAAGAGAAGAGTTCACTTTGGTTCTTTTTTAGACACTAGGGCATGTGTTTTTGTGTAAAATCGAACAAGTAGATGAGATGAAGACATGAAGTTGAAATAGAGGTGTAATAGCAAGAGGTCATATCAGATTTACAAGAGATTACATTGAAGGACTTTTAATGAAAAAAATCTGTTGATGAAGGAGAGCTACCAGGAGGAGAGGAGATGATTACGTTGCTTTAAGTTTTAGGGTTAACCCACCTCTTATTTCGTTTTTAGAAAATTACATTGTTCACCCTTAAAATTATAATTGTTGTTGAAGTTTACCCTAATTTTTTTCTTATTTGTTTATTTCTTTTTTTTCTTTTTTTTCTTTTTTATGAAGTTATAGTTCTTGTACACAAAGCTTGGTTTGTTGTACATTAGGCTTAACAATCGATTTTGTGCTTCTTAGGTTGTATTTATAGTTTTTTAAGTTTTACATAGATATTATTTTTATTTTTATTGCTTTTTTTTAGTTTAGTGCCTCACATACGTGAAGCCCTCGCTTCACGCTTGAGGCGTGGCACCTCGGATTTTGGTACCGAAACATTTTGCCTCGCCTCGCACTTTTTTAAACCAAGATCCTTAATAATGTTCCGTATGTTTATGTACTTGATATGAAACATTTGGTTTTCTCTCAAATTTGTCACAAAAACAATGATCAATGTAAAGTTTACATTGTAAACCAATGTTAGAATAATACACGGAACTATAAAATATACATGTGTAATAACTAATGTAAACAACTGAAATTAAATAGTAGTTATAGGAACATAATAATGAGGAAAAAAGAACTAACTGTTTTTAAAAGTTATAAAACTAATTACTTTATTATTAAATTAAAATACAAAAATAAAATAAGATATAACATTTAAATTAATTTAGAAAACACAGCTAGTGGTCTAAATTGTTGTGATATGCTCCGCAAAATCCGATCAAAGATGTTCGTGAATTTCTTGGGACCGTAACTCTATGTTAGTATCTTCATCCACATATTCTTTATTGAAAGGGCCCTTTATGTGTTCGAGAGTTATTGTTACACAACGAGAGTTATTGCTACATTGTGTTCTTCAAAGTTATACTGTATACGATAATATAAACATAAATTATTTTTCTAACTGGAATGATGCATTGGTGGTCAGTGCTATACCGGCTAATATTAAATCATATGCCAACGAAATTTAACGACCCCAAAATCTAATCCACATCCTCTCATGCCACTTCTTGTGTGATCTTGAACCGCTTTTGTTTATTGTCAAGTGGGAATAAAAACAATTTCACCTTAGTTGCTCAACTAGGGTATATCCCATCTCCAAGATAATATCTAAATTCATAATGAATTCCATTTATCACTAATGGACACATTGGGATGGATTTATGCACCATTAAAGATTGTTTATTGTTGGAGAATGTTGAGATCATTATCGCAATCGCGAATCCAAAAAATACATAACAGAACCATTAATTCTGGTCACACCTCTTCAATTGTGATGGTTGGGTGCTTGTGATCACCTCTAGTGCGTTGTCAACTTCATTCCGTGAAGCAATTCCTCCTAGTTGTGTACAATCTATACTTCTTAACATCCCGAAAAACCTACATTTCATCATGTACTGCATATAAAACTCGAATGTCATTGTAAGCTAGTCTAGAGAGAAATTCTTTTCCATGTAACTTGACCACACCGTCACAAAAGAATTGTCAAGCTGTAAACTTTCATGTGAAGTTATCTCAAACATCACATATACTCATCAAGCCTGTCAGGCCATTCTCATTTGCTAGGTGTCGCACAGCTGATGTACATTTTTGTAACACTATAAAATTCCCCTCCATATTGCATCATATTTCGTTTGAAAATTACTCAAATTCTCATTCATTGTCACCACCTATATGTAGAAATATATGTTTTTTTTTCGTTTGAAACCTTCTCCGAAACATCTCGTTGTTGAATGTTGGATTTTTATCAACAAAGTAATCTTGAAAGTAATCATGCAATGATTCATGATCTATACACACATGAACTCTTCACCTAGTACCTTTAACTTTGTCACATAAAGATAAAGTCACCACCATAGTTAGAGATTTGAAATTACGCCTACTTATTCCAGGCTCCTCTTTGATGGAACTTGATGAATTACACGACTTAATTTGTTGAAAGAGATCCGTGATAAATATTGGGTGATCTTTGAAAGAGATAGATAATGTGAGATTATGGTGTTAAAAATTGTTTTAAATTTAACACACATATATAAAGGTGAAAAAAAACGTGCAACTACTCTTTTTAGCATTTGTCAATGGTCCTAATCAATCAAGCCATCAAGAACTCACCTCGTTCGGTGAGTGGTGTGGTCGAGCCTACAAGGAGGGGACAAAATTCTCAATAGAGACCAATGGGACCTTTTTATCCCCCAAATTACATGTTGTGTAGCTTAACAAAAGGAATAAAATGATGCATATTCAACAATTGAAAATTGAAACAATGGTTGAATTTATATTAAACACTAGGAGAATCATAGGAAATATTCTCGAAAGTAGTTAAAAGTAGTTAAGAGTTAGAGGAGAAGAACACTAGACAATTTCTGCACACCTTCACTTATTACAATCCTTCTATTTATACTAATGACTTCTTCTCACTATTGACTTTGATTATTTCTAACAACAACACTTAACAACCATAACAACCAATAATTGCCCATTAGGTAATACGTATCATAAGATATCATAAGATGATAGCATTGATCATTAACTCTCTTCATTTCATTTAAGGAAATGTGATGTGTTAAAATTTCTTTTATTTTTTCTTTTCTTGAATGTGGGTGTCATCGGTTTATTTCCGAGTTATATGAATTTAAAATTTTCAATACTGAATTAGGATTAAAATAACATGAATTGTAAGATAAAATACATAAGAACAAACAATAAATATTACGTGTATATAATTAGTTTAATAATATATTTAACTTTTTTATTTTAACCTCAAATTTAAATTCTAATATGCATGTAGAAAAATGTATGAAAATCTAAAAATTCAATTTTGATTTGGAAATAGGTTTTAGAATTGTATCTAGACTTTAAGTTGGTTTGAACTTTTCAAAAGCAAAATTAAATTATTAGTAATTTGGTATGATTCAAATTCAAACTTTTTGAGTGATTAAATTGAAAACAGCTAGGAGGTTGTCCCGTTTCTCTCACAATACTCATTACGTTGAAATATGCGAAATGAACACGATTCCGACAACAAATCACAAAAACTGAAAAATGAAATTGAAACAAGAATGATCATAACTTCGATCATAAACAAGGGAATATAAAGGGAAAACACCACTAAACTCAGAATGGTTAGTGTAGTAACGAACTGATCACCAGCTTAATAGCCCTAACAACCCAACTTTACAAATGTCCACAATCAGTCCCTCAATTAAGAAAATTGATATAAAATCCCCTATACTTATTACAACATACAAAACTAACATTGAATACTATTTTCTTCACACTTTCTTCTTTTATCATTATGGTGTAAAAAAGTATCGTTTATATGTATTAGCAAATGAGGCATACTTTCTTTTCCACTTGAATAATTTTCGGTCAAAAGAGAGCTATCTTTTTTCATGAAAAAAGACCATCAAGACCAATGTTTCAGAACCGGATCGGACGTCAAACCGGACGCCTTACTGGTTTGGTGGTCGGACCGGTTAGACTGGATTTAACTATATATTAATTATATTTGTATATGTAATTAAATATAAGTAATTTATATATGATTTATATATATATATATATTTTATAGTTATATATAAAATTTAACTATATTTGTATATCCGACGTACTAATTTATGGTTTAACACCCCGTTTTTACCCATTAAAATTAAAAAAAAACCCGAAAACCGGTTCGAACCGGTCGGTTTCCCGGTCCGACCAGCGGTTCGGGACGAACCGGCCGGTTCGACCACTTTAAAACGATTCATACTAGACCGGACCGGACCAGGCACCGATTCGCGGTCGAACCGGTCGAACCGACCGGTCCGACCCGGTCTCAACAACATTGATCAAGACACTTCTTCATTTATTCTTCTATGATCATATTTTGTTTTTAAAAATATAGTTCCCACATACAACAAATATATATACTCGCATCTACCTTTTTATATTCAATAAATTTTGTACATCAGTATAGGATTCTTAAGTATTCTAGTAGTTTACATGAAACGAGCTTATCTAACTCGGTATGGATACATATAGAAAGAGGTTATGTTAACTCCACATTTTTCAAATCATTTATTTTTATTGGGCATACTCTCAACGGTTTTTATTTAAAAATACACTATGTTTATGTTTTCGGTTTTTAAAATGAATGCATATGTGTATTTGGTAAGATTCTAAAGCTTTTAAAATGCACCAAAAAGGGGTATTAATAATGACTTTTTATGCGTCCATAAGTTGCGGCGTTTTAACAATAGAAAAAGATTGTTGATGGGTTGCAAAGGAAAGGTCGATAAGAGGGTATACGGGATTAAATATAATCTGATCGATAAGGCCGGCTCAACATTTTTAGAGCCTCAATCAAACTTAAAAGATGAGGCCTTTTTTGAAAGTTTCTTTTTATTAAAACCCTACAACGCCTAAAAACTAAACCAACTTAAGGTAGTGAATCAAAAGCTCAAACAACTTAACAACATATTCAAAATTATCAAAAGCAAATAGCAAATAACAAGTAAATTAAACTAATAAACTATCAAAACAGGCTAGATAAAAAGCAATGAACCAATCTATTACCTAATCAAATTTATCAATAAACAATCTAAACAAAAGCAATCAACAATCTAATTATCTAAACAAAAGCAAAATCTAATTAATTAATTATCTAAACTAACCTTGATCAAAGAGACAAAAGACATACACTATTACCGGAAAACTAATGAACATAATCCAGTTGATTCTGAAGCACTAATAATAATACCTTATGAAGTACGTCCTCACCAACAAACACCAAAACCCTAACTAACATAAATCTTTGTATACAACTCCAACCCACAACAAGCATATGCCTACATGAGCAACAGTGATGGGTAAATGAGGTAGTGGGTTGATTGTCAAACACTAGAACAACCTATGAGCCAAACATGGGTTCGTGATTGCCGATTACGCGAACAACCGAGCATGACACAATCTTCAGATATTTTATGGACTAAACCCATCTACATCAGATATGCTTGTTAGGAGAAGGCAATTTATGATCTTAAGGAGGCTGCTCTAACTTCACTTTGCAAGTTGTCTTGTACACTTATCACTTCTATTTTTTCTTAGTGTATCTCTTAGGCATTTCTATCTTTCTATAGTTGTGACTCCTTCATGTGTTTTGTCTTGATATATGTTGACAACATTATTATTGTGGGTCGTAATATTGATTGGGTGCTTACATTCAAATTCACACTCAAGAACTTGGTAAGGTATTTTATCTTCTAGGAGTCTAGAATATTTTCTAGCATCATGTATCTTTTGTTGTAGAGATACACACCGGTCCCATTAAGTGATGGCCATTTATAGTTCTAGTGTCATCTCAGGAACAACTTTCTTGCCATTTTGGTGTCCCTTTGGATTATCTTTTTTCTTTTTTTATCAAAACTTTACACCTATTGGCTTAAGTCAACTTGATATAACTTGTGTGGTCAACAAAATTTCAAGATTTTCTATAGAAAATTGTTGATCGTCACTGAGTTGTAGTGAAACATAGTATACAACATCGCTAAGGGTACCATCTCTTGCGTTTGATCATCTAACAATGTCCTAGATCGACATGCGTGCTAAACGTGATGTGAAATGGGCTAGTTTCTCTCAAACTACTACATGTTTTAGTGTATTTTTAAGATCTAATTATATTAGTTGGACTATGAATAAATAGCATAATGCTGCTCGCTCTAGTACAAAGGGCTATTATAATAATAATAATCTATAATTATTTCTTTAGATCAGTTATTTAAGTTTTCATAAAACGTAAACAAAACTCTAGATTAGTTCTAGCCTGCAGGATGGGAAACTAGTACATACTATAGGTTTTCTACAAAAGATAATTCTGGTTTGAAAAAATATTTAAATTCTGAAAGTTAATTCATTAAAATTTAGAGTTCAATTTGTAAAAGCTGACGATTGTTCCTAAATTTATGGATTTGCCTAAAAACCAAAACATATTTGCGAGTTGACTAAAAGTTTATTTCTTTTTTAAATTGTCTGGTCCCATTTCTTAAATAAAATGGTATAATAACGTATTTTCTTTGTGTCAAGTGTGCACAAAATATGATTTTGTGGGTTATATACTTATATATAGTAATTCTTTTTCTTATTTTTAAAATTTAATTCATATGACCGTTTAACAATCAAATCCTTCTCTTGAACGGTCATACCTCCATTGTTCATTATTATCACACGCATAATCTTTCTTCCACTTAGAGTATACTTATTATACCTGATGATAAGTTTAATATGAAGTTACTATTTTTAGCTTTTCCTAAACATCTTTTACTTTTCTTAACAATTCTTAATAGATTTCTATTAACAACAGATATCTGTAACGTACAAGATTTAAACATCGAGCTCATGTCCAGACGAGAGACAACTTACTAGCATGATATTCATTTACTATATTTAGTGTATTCTAATTTCAAAATAGTAAATTTAACTTTAAATATACATTCCTTTTAAAGTTTATACCCCCGGCCCACCATTTTCATAAGCTTCTACTTCATCATCTTCTTTATTCATGAGAAACAAAAGATTCAGATAAACACTAAAACACACACACACACACACACACAGAGTACACTCAATCACTTGTTCGATTCTACTTTCACCTTTCAAATTCAGCTTTATCACCACCAAAATCATCACTCACGACCACAAGCCATTCAAAATCCCCAATTAATTCCACTTTTGGCCCTGGGAAGGTGGGATTTAGGGTTTTTAGTCGCAAGATATCGAATTTCGCTAGCAACTTCATCTTAATCGCCTTTGTTTCTCGATTCTCATACAGACTGTGAAATACCTGTATTCAATTTGAGTTTTGTTGTTCTGTTGAGGTGAATTCAAGGGGGTGGGTTGAGAGATGGACGGGAGGAGGATCACGGCGAGCCCACGGCCGTGCAACGGCCGGCGAGTGGTGGCGAAGAAGCGGCGGCGTGGTGGTGTCGGTGGTGATGGGTTTGTGAATAGCGTTAAGAAGCTTCAGAGGAGGGAGATTTGTTCGAAGAGGGATCGTGGGTTTAGAATGTCTGATGCTCAGGAGAGATTCAGAAACATTCGTTTGCAGGTTCTTTTTCTTTTCAAGTAATGTTTAAGCTTAATAAATGTTTACATAAAGTTATGCTTAGTGTCGCTTGACATAATTTGAAATTAGGGTTTTTTGTTCTAGCATATTGTTTCAAAAGATGCATGGATGGAATATTGAAATTCAAGCTTGATTGGTTATGTGGGTGATGAAGAAGAGGATTTTATTGAAGTTGTAATCACTGTGTAATGTGTATGGATAGGATAGTTTATCTTATGACTAGTAGCTGAAGTGAAGTAATTGTCAAGCCCTTTTAGTTTGATATGATATACGATAGACGTAATGATATATTAGAGCTGCAACCATTGTAGTTTGGATTTCTCAAGAGAGTGTATATTGTTGTGAATGATGCACATCATTGTTAAAGATAAAGTTACTCAGCAAAACTGTAATCACATTGCTCCATTCCTTAGTTGTACTTAATATGTGATGTTTCTTGTGCGAATTAGCTAGGGGAATGATTGTTTTCATTATGCTTGTTATATTTTGCAAGATGGAGTGATGGCTTCTCACCTTTCGTGAAAGTCTTATCCTTACTAGAATAAGAATGATAAATTTTCAGCATTTCTTTAATTCTGAATGTTGGCTTTCTATGAATACACATAATGTTATCGCCATTAGTGGTTGATGTTCTTTGTATTATTTCTTGGAGTTGCTTTGGTAGAATTCGATGTTGTTAGTATTATCAGCTCATGCTTAATTATGCTCATTCATGTTTGTATGCTGAGCAATGTTGTACTTGATAAAAAACTTTACTTTATTGGTATTTATTATGCCATTGCATTTTGAGTGGGTACAAATGCACAATGTTTTCCTTATTGATCACCAGAGATGAAATTTTTTATGAATACGTTGATTTGGGCTGCGTGTTGTGTTAAACGGGTCAAATTTAAAGCTTTAGCTAAAAGGAGAATGGATCGAATCGGTCAAATGGATTAGCTTATACCACCTCCTAAATCATTTTTATTAAAAGAATAATATTATTGAAATAATATTGATTTTGTAATCATAATTAATGCATTGATTATTTATAAAAAAAAATCTTAAAAAAGGTGTTATAGGTCAGCCCAACCCGATTTGATCCTACCTAATTTTAGACGCCACCAATTTATCCATCTTGCTAACTCTAGTATTCATTAACTGCTTATGATGATTTAATGGTAAAACTGTTATCAGGAAGAGTATGATACTCATGATCCAAAGGGACATTGCTCTATGGTATTGCCATTTCTTAAGAAACGGTCAAAAATAATTGAGATTGTTGCTGCTTGTGATATAGTCTTTGCTCTGGCACAATCTGGAGTCTGTGCTGCATTCAGCAGAGGTATATTTGTTAAGATAAAAATTGACTTCTTAAATTGTCATTAGTGTTTTAGGGTTTTCACGTGTTATTTATTTGATGCAGAAACTAACAAGAGAATATGCTTTTTAAACGTGAGTCCTGATGAGGTTATAAGAAGCTTGTTTTACAACAAGAATAATGATTCACTCATTACAGTATCAGTTTATGCGTCTGACAGCTTTAGTTCCTTGAAATGCAGAACAACAGGAATTGAGTATGTGAAACTTCAGTATTCATGTGCTTGTTTTTATGTATCAAAATATCAGTTTTACATTTCTTTAGTCTTTTGCTGAAACTATAGCATGCCTTTAATGGTGACAGATACATACGACGAGGACAACCTGATGCTGGTTTTGCTCTTTTTGAGTCGGAATCTTTGAAATGGCCTGGTTTTGTGGAATTTGATGATGTGAATGGAAAGGTGCTGACATTTTCAGCACAAGATTGGTAAGTTTTTGAGATTATGATCTCTGTCTTATTGCATAATGTTTTTATCCTGAGTTTGACGTTACTTTATTGTTTTATGTTTCTCAGCATCTACAAGGTGTTTGATTTGAAAAACTATACGATGTTGTACTCCATAGCAGATAAAAATGTACAAGAGATTAAAATAAGGTAAATTCGTCCCTGGTTGAAAATTCTATTCCTGAGTTTCACTGAAATTGTTAGTTTTCTCAAAATGACATCATTTATTGATTGCTAAAATTTTAGCCTTGATCTTGATTGAAAATTTACGAGTAAGAAACTTTGAGTATTGAATATTAGAGATTGATAAGGTTCTGGAGAAAGATTCATGTTTTATCTCATCAACTTTGTTAAAGGATATACCATATATTAAAATATGAGAACTGTTGTCTAGCGTTAAGAGCTTCATTAGTTTTATAAAATCAATTTTTTTAATAATATGTTTGTTTGCTGACAACAAATTTTATAAAATGTGAGTTACTTTATGACGATAACTTTAGAACTGTAGGTCATTGTCAAGATTGAAGTTTATTTTTCTAAATTTTATTATATTGTATTATAGAATTTACATTTGAACAAAAATAAAAAAAATCGTTCAAAAAGCAAATGGATAAGGTAGGGAACGATAGTGGCCGAAACCACAAGGAGTGCGCAATACGCCAGTCGAGAATAAACCCCATGAATGGATAAGGTAGAGGAGCAAAAGTGGCTGGAATAGAAAATTAAATGGTTTGATCTAGGTCATGATCTGTCTCTTTAGATTAATTGAGTCACCACAGTCGGACCATGACCCATTCACCAATGGACCATATCTCAATCCAAGCCAAATACAACCATAGTTGTCAATAGCGAATAGCGGTAAATAGCGACAAGCCACCTATATGCTACGTATCGAATAGCGATAAATAGCGCCCGTTATTTCGTGTTTAACGATAAGATAGTAGAAGCTTTAAGAAATGTTTTACATTCAATAAATAAACATGTTTAGCTATAATGTAGTAGAATATATAAGCAAACACCACCAAATTAGCTAAAATACTCTATTTGTGTCAATTTTATAGTAATAAAGAATAAAAAATAAAAAAATACCACTGCAAGTCACTATATACCACTAAGTACTAGATAGCGGGCCTTGACCTTGTCGCGACGTAGCGCGCTATAGCAATACAGACCTATTTAATCTGGAGAATGAGAATTTCTGTATTTATTTTCAATATTTTTAACTTTTCATTGTGATAGATTCATAGATACTTCCAACTCACCAATTTTTTTGTTTATTTTATATTCCCTAAACCTGTTTTATTAAAATTTTATATTTCCTCACATTTTCCGAAAACAGTCCCGGAATCATGTTATTGATATATAACAAAGCTAGCGGCCATGTCCCTCTCAAGATTCTCTCTATTGAAGATGGAACCGTTTTAAAATCTTTTAATCATCTCCTTCATCGAAACAAGAAGGTGGATTTCATTGAGCAGTTTAATGAAAAGCTTCTTGTCAAGCAAGAAAATGAGAATCTCCAGATTCTTGATGTAAGTAACTGTCTTGTTTCCCTGCTATATTAATAGAGGTTGCAAAATGGTTTGGTCCAGCTGATTGGTTACAAGTTTAGGTCAACTTAAAGTGCATGTTGAAATGGAACAATTCAGGTTGACCCGGAGCACTTTCTGCTTGAAATTTCGAATGTAATTTGTGTTTTGTATAAAATGATGTAGGAGTTTATTCATTGAAAAAACTTTTAACTAGTTTGACACTTTAGAGCAATAACATAACCTGAAGCGACCCAGTTATAAGCAACTGGGCCAAAAATCAAAACTGCACCTCTACTGAATTATGATTTAAAAGAGTATACTGAAAGTCTGATTTCTTCTTTTATTTAGGTACGCAACTCTGTTCTAACAGAAGTTAGCAGGACGGAATTTATGACACCATCAGCATTCATATTTCTATATGAGAATCAGTTATTTTTGACGTTCAGAAATCGGACAGTAGCTGTGTGGAACTTCCGTGGGGAACTAGTGACTTCATTTGAGGATCATTTATTGTGGCATCCTGACTGCAACACAAATAACATTTACATTACAAGTGATCAGGATCTTATCATTTCGTATTGCAAAACCAAGTCTGATGATTCTCCCACACAAGGAAACGGTAAACTTCCTTATAGATCTTGAAACATTTTTATTTTAGGGAAGTTTTTAAGTTGTTTTCTCAATATATCACAACAGAGAATGTGTTGATGTTGATTTTGATTAGCTTGACAAGGTCATATTGGTTTTTCTTTCTTGAAGAGTAATTTAGATAAGTGGACCCATAGTAAAACTATTATATAACTGTTATTTAAAGCATTTTACTGATGTGATTCTGCCTTCTTGAATATGTGACATCTCATTTGCCTTACCAATTATCCATTTGTTTATGCAGAAGGATCTATAAATATCAGCAACATATTGACCGGAAAATGTCTTGCCAAAATAAATGCACAAAATGGTGTTCCTTTACATGAATGTAGTTGTTTTGGCATCAACATGAAATCTAACAACAGAAGCTGCAAATGCACATCAAGAAAACGAATCCGAGCTTCTACAATTACGAGTTCTGTTACAGAAGCTCTTGAGGATATTACTGCCCTTTTCTATGATGAAGAGCGCAACGAGATTTACACAGGTAATAGACTCGGATTAGTTCATGTATGGTCTAACTAAATGTATGCCTAAATTTCAACTTTTTGTTGAAATATTTCATTGGTCGGGTAGATATGAATTCCAGTCATAACTGTAACTGTTAGGTTTTTTCTTCAGGTAGACAAGTTAATTGTGTTTTTTTGAGTATGCTGTTGTAAAATGTAACCAGAATATGGATTTGTCATCATTTAATTGTTGAAAACGAGTGTAAAAAGTGTACGTTAACTATCACATGCTCTGGGTTCTCTTGGTTCTGTTTGGGTTGACTTTTGTCTACCGCAATGGCAACTTCGAGCTTGGGTTTGTGAAAGACCCGCATGTTTCTAGGATCCTGGTTCGGGAATGACCTGATGTTAACACTGGTCTGGCGACCTGGGTTTGAGTTAAACTTGTACGGGCTAAGGACCTCTACGCTGTCTGGCAGTGCATGGTGATACCGCGGGTTTGTATTCACAATTCATTTAGTTGGGAGTTATAATAGATCTATCATATGAATCTTTGTTTTAATAAATTAACAAGGCAGTTAACATAAATTAGAAATAGAACGTTCATTTGTTGTTTAGTATACGAGTCCCTGTTATAATAGATTACTATAAAAAGCTAGCATTACAAAGTTCTATCCCATTTTTAGTACCCAACAGATTTTAAATTTTTTCAATTTACACATATTTTGAAACGTTTAAACGACAATTACCTCTCAAACTTATCAAAATATTATGATAAGACATTCCAATTTCCAAGCATCTAATAATTATATTTTTTAAAATACATAACATGATATGTATCCATGATATAATAGTTTAGTGGTATGTTGTTTGTCACTCATAGCAATAGTGTAAGTTCAAATCGTTGCAAGTGTGATTGTATTTTTCGCTTGGCCCCAAAGACGGTCACAACCACAGGCCCGGAATCCATCGAATAGTTTGATTCGAAACCTTTACACCACCAACTAACCAGTGTTAAAGTGATGGTAATTGACTTGTAAGGTAAGCAAAATAAAAGTGAAAATGGAGGGCAACTTTAGCTAGTGTGAAGAAAAGGTGTCATGTCACAATCCTTAGGTAATGGAGCCAACATGACTCAAACAATGTATATGTCGGGCTTAAAACGATGATCACCGATGGTGACGGCTACAGTGGTCCACCATCCACTCAACACACGACATTATCGTTGATCTTATACTAGACCCACCTTCCTAATTCCTATTCTCCCCTGCACATCTACTCCACAACTAGGTCGTTCCTTTTTCTTTTTACCATATCTAAGCGTATAAATAACGTTTAAAACAATAAATATAGGTAGGAGTTTTCACATGCGGACAAATTTATTTTAGGCCAAACTCAGCTAACTAGACAAAGTTTTTAAATATATTTCATGACAAAAAGAAATAAATATATCCAGTCAAATTTTACGTAATATTTCACGATACAAATTTTCAAAATTGTTAACTACAAAAAAAATCACCAAGTAACCATGTTTTAGTGTTTTATACATGATCAATGGTAATATGCCCAAAAATCTTTAAACATGCATTTTCTTTTGCATGGAAGTATTTTCATTTTATTCATTTTATATGTGAATAATGCATACACAACTAACAATACACATGTGATTCTATATGGGATAGTTTGTGGTGTACCACGTTAATTTTAAGTCATTATTGATAGGAAAAGTCTAATATGTGAAAGTTAATACACGAGCATCGATAGTATGACAAATATTATATATATATACACCCAAATCGTGTATTTTCTTTTGCAACGCTAAGTAGTTTTGAATCTATTTGGAGATGATCTAATTGTATGATATATTAATCATAAATAAATGAATGTATATCTCCAAAACATGATATTAAACCGTAATTTAATTTAAAGTATACGTCCTAGCTTTAATAAAAACCTTAGAACATAGCCAAAATAGCTCATATAAGTGAATAACCATAAAAGTGAAAATAGTTGCAAAATAGTAAATGTAAATCTGGATTAGAATACTAATAAAAGAGAGTTATTTTATAAGATATATTTTTAACTTATTCTACTGATTAATTAAAGAATATTTACCAGTTCATCTAACAAATTTGACTGTCTCTTCTTTATAAAAGTTAGCAAACACATTATTAAAACTTTTAAATTTTATCCCTCTTTCAATCCAACCCCCATTTATTATTTATTTCTACGGTTTTGTCATTTTTCTAGATTTAAAGTGATGACAAAAATCAAAAGTATAATTGCTTTCACTTTTAAAAATTAAAGGTCATTGTGTATATCTCTCTTAATCACAATTATAACTAACTAATCAAAGTAATAATTTTGTACTTTATATAAAACTTTTAAACTCACGTAAATATTCACATCCATGATCTAAGAGTCCTGTGATATCGTATGTTTAATATACCTACCCTCCACTTATGTAAAAATATCCTTATTTTTATATACATTTAGATATAATATTTATTCGAAACCAACCGAAGTAAAATAAATATATATTTACTTTTTTCGTAACAACTTTCAGACGCTGAAGACACCTCTATGACACGCGTAAGTCCACGCACAAGTCTATACATTTTGTTTAAAATCAAGTTACTGAGAGCATTCAAAGCTCGTTCCACATATATATGTGAGTGGGTGCCCTACATTACAAGGATGGTTGTGAGTAATTGTGAGTGAAATGGTAGAAATTTTATAAGGATTGTACCATGTTTCATCACATTTGGGGAAACACGATACAACCTCATATATTTTTTAATATTTTTGAATGCGGTTGCGAGTAGATGAAACAAAAAATGTAATAATAAAGTATTTTTTATTATTTAATTAAAAAAATAGAGAAAAAATAATAATTTTTAGTTTAACTATATGGATGAATATGACGGATGGATTGTGAATGCTTTGAAATACCAGATGAAAACCTACTAGTATATTGTTATATTATAATATAATTATAATTAGAGTATTGTTATTTACACCCTATTTTATAACATCCTATACTACAATCATTAGTGATTACCCTAATGATTCATTAATTAATACACTAGCACTAAAAACACTATAATCATTTATTAACTGTGACTTTTTTTATTATTAAATTAGTCATTTTATTCATATTTTTCTAAAAATTTAAAATTATAAGTCTTTTGCCTTCAAAAAAATTACAGCAGCCTAAAGTGCATAAATTGACACAAGTATATATACTAGTTTCGAAAAAGTTATGCATCTTCTTCGAAGTAAATGCACTATTTACACATCACCGGAAAATATATAAATAGAAAGTTATATCATATAAAAACAAAATTTACTATGAAATTAATAAACTTCATATGCAACTTTAATATTGTTTGACGGCTAATGGGTCTTAGATTAAGTGGTTTAGGAGTCATCTCATGACTTTTCAAAGTGGAGGTTATGAGTTGGAGTATTACTAGGTACAATATTCTTCAAGTGAGCAAAATTTTTTATCACAGTGGGTCTTTAGGTGGTGGGTTTCCCTTGAAATGGTGGGCGGGCCGGATCACTAGCACTGTCTGTGTTCGCGGGCGTGGGTGGCCTTTCACCAATGGATTTACCCGGATGACCGAGCTTAAAAATTATTCGTTGGCCGTTCAAAACATTGCAATTGAAAATTTTGAAATAAACAATAAATGTTTCAAAAACTTGAAGATATAAAAACAAAAATAAAAAGTAATAAAATTTTTTTGAGCGAGTATTAAATAAAAAGTATCAAAAGGCAAACATTTGTAGATAGTAAGTATTATATATTTCTAATTTTCAACTATATGCATTATTGGTTGTACATCATGCTTTATAGATTGTATTTTTGTTTTTTCTTTAAAATTTTAATTTTTGACCTTAATAGTTTTTATCTTTTACATTATTTATTACAATTTATATTTACAATGCTTTCCTTAACAATTACTAACGTTGAAATAATGTTTTACAATTTATCTCTTTAAAAATATTAGAACAACTTTCATTAGTTTATTTTAGTCAAACATATATTTAAGTATAATTAATAAAACATATAGAGCATGGTCTATATAGAAAAACTCTAGAAAAACCCTTATAATTATTATAAAATAAATTATAAACTATTTAAACTTGCTCAGAATACTCATACACACTGCAATCTAATAAAGTAATAATAATAATATTTTAGATGAATTTAAAGTGTTTTTAAACATCCAATGCTCATCGCGCTTTTATTCATTCAAACGACACCTTAACAATCCTCACTTTTTTGCTCATTCAAAACAAGAACCTCACACCACGCGCCACTACACTACTAACACTCCCCCACGCGCCACCGCTAAACGCCGCTGCGCCACCGCCACAGATCGAACATAACAAACCACATTTTCATCGCATCTCTACAAGTTCCATCATCAGCTTTCAATTAGTGCAGCTATAATCACTCACACACACACAGAGTAAGTTACGATTTACGAATGCATTTACAGATTTAGTCATGTTTAAATGTGGTTCAGTTAGCGTATGTGTAATGCGTAACGGTAGAATAGATTGTTACGTTTCGAGATTTGAAATGAGCTGAATAGTGACTATTGATCGGAAACATTGAGCTGAGATTTTTTTCAAAGTTAGAAGATCTAATTTGCTGGTAGTTTAGTTCGATTGCATGATAAACTTTGAACTTTGAATTTTTTCACTCCTTTTATTTTTTAACGAAATGATTATTGTTGACTGTTGAGGATATTTCAAATATTTTGATACTGTTTGGTTTGTGTGTGTGAATATTTGAATTTTTTTTGAAAGTGTGTGTTTGTAATGGTGATGGTATAGCCGTATAGGTGTGTTTTTGTTGTGGATTGGAGTATGCAGGTTTTTATTTAAGGGTTGAGATGTAAATTAGGGTTTTTGATTTGGTGCTACAGGTTTATGAAGATGGAGGGTGGAATTGATCCTTATGCGCCGCTTGATTATGTTGAACTTCAGATATTTCCAAGCAAGAACAGGTTCTTTCCATTTTGAAATTTTTAATTGAACTTTCCTTGTATGAAATTGGTATTGTAGGATGGTATTGTTGCATTTAGACCATCCTTCATTTTGCAAGTATTGTTCATAAATTTGCATACAAGTATCAGATTGTTGAGTTTGTTGCTTTAGCATGTTGTAGTAAACTGTGGGACTACTTGTACGCTAATCCTCGTGATCTAAAAGGTGTTGTTTTGGTTTGTTTGGCTGGTTTCTGAAGCATGTTCTGATATAATTCTGTAGGTATGAGGTATATGTGTGTAGTAGCAAAAGGGTGGAAAAGGCAGCATCTGGAGCCTTGAAACAGTTGTTATTGCATTCACCTCAAGTCAAAGATCTGTCCTCCAAAGGCTCGAACATGAATTTCAAGATTTTACCGCCTGACAATGTCAATGGTGCTGAGTGGTTTACGACAACCACATTGAGAAGGTTCATATCATAGTGCATTTCCTTCTATGTAATTATTTTATATTTGTTAAAAGGCATGTAATCTCATCTGCTTTCTCTTATGATAATTTGTTAGATTTCTGCACATTCTTGGTTCGCCAGACATCCTTAGCATTGGAAATGAAATCACTCAATTAGAGGAGACCAGAAAATTCCAACTTTCTTTGTCTTTGAAGGCTGTGGTTGATGTTACCTCATCAGTAGATTCAAAGTATGTATTCTTTGTGTTATATATCCATTACCCACTTCATTCTTATGCAATTTCTTAATCAACGTCTTTTGTGGCTTCTGATAGAAATGAACTACTGAGAGCAGTTGATTTAAGGCTCACCGAATTAAAAGACGAAGTAGTTGTTGCCTTTGACCAGGCTACTAGAGCTAGATGCTCAACTAAGGACATCTCTGACTTGGAAAATTTTGCTCATCATTTTGGAGCCAAAGATATAAGGTATCTTTCCACTAAAACATTAAACACCCTGCATATGCGTAGCAATTCTGGTTTAATTTAAGAGATCAACATATGGTCAACATCTGGGTTTAAAAATAGGAGGCAAGATAGTTCCACTATGATTAGATGAACTAACAGTTATCATAGTTCTCTTCGTGTAAATGTATCCTTTTTTCCTTCCCATGTGTCCTGCGTTCCTAGCGTCAGCCCCCTTTTTGTTATGAATGGGTTCATCCGGTTATATCCTATCTCTGATGGGTAAATAAAAAAAAATAGCTCAAAATGAAGTTTTTATTTTTAATACATAAAACCTCCTATCATTTTGTTAAAAATTCAGGTTTATAACTTCTGTGATCAAATTTAGCACACTTATTATTTGTGAAACCGCTTGAATTTTTTTGGACAAGATGTGGTTTGGGCCAACCCATCCTGGCCCATGTCAACTTGTACAAATAAACTACCTGTTTTGAAACTTTACACAACCTGCTCGACCCTTCATTTTGCAACATGTAGATAATATGGTCACAACTATTACCATACATTTTCAGGGATTTATTACAAAAGTTTGTGGAAATGAGCATATTCCCAACCGTTGAAGACTCTAAGAAAAACATAGGATATGGTGTCTCTCCAAAAGTTGCTCAGACTGAACAACACAACTCAAAAGACAACGATAATTCTTCATCTTCAAGCGAGGAGGACCAACCATCTGTTGACAGACGTTCTGCTACAAGATCTGCAACACCTAGAAGATCAGCATCCCCGATGCGTCGAATACAAATCGGACGGTCAGGATCACACAGGGCACCTGCACTAACAATTAAGAGCTTCAACCATTTTCCCGCTAGGGGAAAAATGTTATTTCAGAGAGATCCAGCTGGCAGCAGTAGTGATGAGGATGACAATGATCCAGATAAACCCGCGAAGAAAAATGTATTAAGAATGAGCGTTCAAGATAAAATCAGTTTATTTGAAAGCAAACAGAGAGATCAAAAGGTGGAAAAGACTAAGAAATGGTTTAATAGAAGTGTTGGCCCAAACAAAGCTGTACTGAGAAGATGGAGTTCAGGAATGGGTGAAAATGCTACCCAAAATCCTGAGAATTTGCTACTCGGCCCAAACACTATAGCACCCGACCCTGAACTCAAACCCGTCCCAGAACCTGAACCCGAACCCGAACCCGAACCTGAATCTGATGATTTTATTTTTGAAAGTCAGGTTTCTAAAGTGACTGCAGAAAACATTAAACCACACTCACCTGAAAGAGAAGACAGCTGTGAAAAGCATCCAGACTCAATTGAATGGAATCAACAGAACGAAGCAAAACTGAATGAACTCTTCATGCAAATGATGGAAACTAAAAATAAACCTGTTCAACATCGAAAGCCGAACAGTAATATCGCCAAAAGCAAGAAATCTACGGTTCTGAAAGAGGCAAGAGGTGGATCTTGTGATCAGCACAAGCAAAGAAGGGATGAAAAGCTCCCAGTAGAAGCTTCTGCAAAGAAAACTGAGAAAAAGACAGTAATGGCTTCCACCAACATTAATAAACCTCTGAGAGAGAAAACTCAAAAGAACTCAGCTTCATTAATGAATTCAAGAAAGGAATCTTTGAAACCTTCTGTTGTGAAAAAAACTACAACTAAACCATCTTCTTTACCAGCTACACGCAAATCATGGTCATCAACACCATCACCAAGAACTCCAACTGGTCCTGCTTCGGCTACTACCACACCAACGAGTCGAAAACCTGTTGGCTCAAACACAAAAAGCGAGAAATCACAACCTCGGTTGACTCTAAAGTCAACACCACCAGATGCCAATAGAAATCTTAAAAACATCAATCAGAACACACAGTCAACAGTCAGAAAAGGCACAAAGACAACTAAAACAACAGAAGTTCAGACTCCTGAGGTTAAACCAAGCTTTTATAACAAAGTTACTAAGAAAAGTAGTGTGGTTCCGTTAGAAACAAAACCGTTTCTTCGCAAGGGCTCTGGGATTGGACCGGGGGTGGGTCCGGTTGTTGTCAAGTCAAAAGTTGTGGACCCGGACCAGCCTGAGGAAACTTCCAGAACCTCAGGAACTTTGATCCATGCTGAGGACAGTGAGGTAGTCATGGCTATTGATATAAGTGAGAATGAGGAAAAATGTGATCCCCAGGTGGTTAGCCTTAGCCTTAACCCAAGCCCAAGTCCAAGCCCGAGCCCGAGTCCTGGCCCCACAAAGTGTGAGGAATCAGTGAGTTCAATTTTAGAGCATTCAGAAGTTATAAATGAGAAAAAAAAAAGAATTTATGATTTCTCCATCTGCCTGGGTGGAAGAAGTAGCAGATGAAACAGATAACCATGAGGAAGAGATGATTCCATGCCTGGTGCTGACTGATTCCCCAGTCCAAGTTGTTGCACCAGCTGGCACTTCTTCGAGTCCACATGTTCGTCACTCTTTATCTCAAATGCTTCTAGAGGAGAGCAGTGAAGAAGTTGCTGATATTAGTGAATGGGGTAATGCCGAGCACCCACCTTCATTGATATACCAAAAAGATTCACCAAAAGGGTTCAAACGGCTCTTGAAGTTCACTCGAAAAACTAAAGCTGAGTCAGCATTATCGGCTGACTATGCTGGAGAATTTGCAGGTAATAAGAATAGTTCTGACCATTATTAAAAGAAGCAAAACTCTAAAAAGAGTTAGTATATATTACTTATGCTTGTAACGGGTATTATCCATGCAGTTACATCCCAGAATCGTTTGAAGGCACCGGAGGGCCATGTCTCTACTTCCCTGAATATGTCAAAAGGTAGAGTTTCTATGAAATGTTATAAATGGGTCGATCTGGGTCAAAAACATAATGACTGTTAGTTAAAAAGAAAATATGACAAACGGGTCGACCAGGTTATGTTTTTTCTCTAATGGGTCATCGGTCAAAAAGGTAATGATTTTTAGCTAAAAGGGAGAGATGAGAAACGGGTTAAACGGATTCTATACCCATGATTTTTTTTTATATTTTGTTGTATTTTTGTTTTTCAGGAACAAGGTCATTCTTCTCTCTTTCAGCCTTTAGGGTGAGCAAGACAAATGAGAGCAAGCTTCCTTAGCACTAAAAAGCTATGAAGTTGTAAAATATACATTTGTAGTTGTCACATGTAAATTGTGCTGATCTATGATACTTTCTTTATTATCTAGAAAAGATGTTAGTTACAACACCTTTAAGCATTTATAATCATATATTGATATATTGATTATTATGCCCCCTTCTTTTTTAGTTAAGGTGGGAAAATTTTGAATTTATAGTTTTATTATTTATTCCCCAATTCATAGATAGCAATATTCTTTCAAATTGCCAACTCTTTCCATCTGTACAAAAGTAGATAAAATAACCCACAAATCTTATATACTCATTTTTAACAACACATCTAATACACCCATCTTATTTCTGGTATTTTAAATTTGGAATGTTTCATGATAACTGTAATGTTAAAGCTTGAATTTAACTCCTAGTATTTTCTACCTCAAAATTTTTCATGCTTTTTAGTCATGGTTACATGCGTTTGTGTAATTATATGCTACTTATTATGCAACATAATAGTTTATATTACATATTATAATTGCTCAACATGTATATATAATTACATAAAAAAGTTAATAAAAAAGACTATTTCTTATATTTTTTCAAAACAGAAGTTGTTGCATGCTCATAGACTTAAATTATTATAGCATTATGTAACGGTAACAATACGAAAAAATAAGGAAAAAAATAACAAAGAAAAAAAAGGAGATCAAAAGAATTTGGAAAAAAACAACTCCCCATTACCTAGATCAAACCCGTATTGATGAGTGAGAAAGCACGCGATTTAATTGTTGGGGAAACAAACGCCTTTTGTATCTAACCTTATTACTAATTGCTTTAAGCATGAAACATATCAGGCAAATTAAAAAAAAATGTCTAGTCACATCACGTCAAGTGGTAAGATGGTTTAATAAAGGGGTTATGTCTCCCACACCACCTATTTAGTATTTTACACTAGATAAAGTAAATGGTCGTTTGTCAATCACTAAACGGTCTTTTGCATGAAAGTAAACGGCTGTTTGTATGACGATAAACTACAGTTTGCAGCGTGACATACTCTTCTTTAGATAATCTTTTTGTATAAGCATGACCCTCCAAAAATTTAAAATGTTCATAATCATGTTCGTCACACACAACATGTATTTTCCAATCTCTATCTTCTTCATGAAATTTTTCTATAAGTTGAAATGGACATCCTGTATTCTTTGTGCCTGAATGCGTGGTTGAATACGATGTTGACTTGTATACACCATCACATTTGCACATAGGAAATGCCTTGTTGACGAAGCCGTACACAATCTTCTTCGTTCGTTGTGTGACGATAACGTATCTAAGAGTATGTGTAGTGTTATGCATCCAATCCATTAACTCCTCTCTTATTTGGTACACCAAAAAGTTATAAAATAGAGACATTATTGACTTGAATCATGAAGGGATTGTGAATGAATAAATGTGAATAATTATGAATTGTGAATTATGAATTTATACACATCTTCTAGCCACTTAATTGACTTATCTTCATTCTGACACAAAACAATTATTGTAAATTGATACACCTCCTCGTTTATTTTCTTATCTTCAATCTCGCACAATTACCATAACAATTATTTTCATTATTTTCATATTTTATTGTCTACAATAACCCAAACAAAAACAAAATTACAGCAAACATAATTTTTAATATAGTTTTGTTTCATATACAAAGAAAAACTAAATCACAATTTTACATAACTAAAAAACTTACATTATTATACAAATAAAAATAAAATGACATTATAACAAATACATTTCTATTGATACGAGTCTTCAGGAAGGTCTTGATATAGAGGTATCAACATTTGATTATTATGTTTAAAACTCCATCTAATTTGTAGATAATTTGCAATTATGTTCATCCGTATAACATGTTCATGAACAACAAATCCAGACATAATAACCGGCCCGTTTAACCTTGCCATGTTTTTAGGGGTGAGAATGTGTAAAGACTCAACGAGTCGAGTAACAGATCTACCACCACAAATATGTCTGCTTTTTTTATACCCGTGCAAATAGTAAAATAATCAACAAGCATATATGCTAGATTATAAGGCCTTCTTTTAATAAAAAAATAAATCCTTTTTAGTCACCCTACCACTGGTCATTTACGTTCAGCTATAGTATGACCAATAACGCGATAAAGATATCTATACAATAGATCGTTTATTCTTGTAACTTTCGTTTTATTTTTAGGCATATATTGACCATCACCAATTTCTTGTCAAAATATCTTATCATTATAAACTACAAGAAATTGTGTAAGATCATTTAAAAAATCAGATTGATGGTCTCTTGAACTGTATATAAACCCATCAAAACACCAAACTCGGCCACAGAATAATTACATGGCACCCCCTGAGCACGAAACTGATAGCAACGTTATCACTGTTAAAAAAATATAAGTTCAATGACATTAATATATATATTCCAACTAGATTAGTATACATGTAGTTATGGTTGTTCAAGTCAAAATTAAATGTGGAGATAAACTCTAAACAAAGCTCTTTATATTGCAGGCTACTAATGATAAAAAATCTTCTCCACAAATCGTTCATCATGTTATGAGCACGAGTAAATTCCCCCACGTCCCGTAACAAGCTTCAAGATATCGAACATGAAGGCTTGAATTCTTTATCTAAAAGCTTTTGAAGCCTTTTATATTCATCTGATCCTCGACGAAACTGAAGCCAAAGATGATTCGAAGCAAGAACCGACGTTGTATCTTGACGTGAGCTTGAAATCATTATCTAAAATAATTACAATTAGTAACAAAATAAAAAATATATTATACTAAATTTATTATGATAATAATAAACTAACCTTTATTTTAAAAAGAAAAATAATGAGATGATGAATGTGTTGATGAAGATTAATATGTTGATGAAGGTGAATTTGGTGTATGTAATAAAGAAGATAAAAAAAGTGGATGAAGATAATGCGGGTATAAATGGGTGGATTGGTTTGTTTCAAAAGCAATAAAACAAAGTTTAAAAACTTGTCAAATCGGAGACAAAAGCTGGGGGCATGCAAGATGAATAGTAAACGGTCGTTTACAACATTGTAAATGACCGTTTACAGGTCTCTTGTCAATCAATGGTGTGAGAAACAAATAACCCTTAATAAAAACATGATATATGACGAGGTGTGCATCAATATTTATGATTGTTTGTGAATCATACACTTAATTAATGTTAAACTTGTTAGCATAATAATATAAGGACTACAGTTATCATATAAAAAACTAAAATATTGTTATAATTATCTTATAATTATAACAAGATTATAAAACTAACTTAAAGAGTTTAAAGAGAATTGTAGAGAGAGATGAAAAGAAATGTATAACTCTTAAATTATGTTCAAGCTGGTGCATCTTACTCATTGCCATGAAGGTAGTATTTATACTTCAAATACATGTACTCTTTGATAGGTAACTATTTAGGAGTCAACTAGTAAATAATTTTACTTTTTAGACTTTGAAAAATCGCATCCAATAATTCATGATATTTCATGACACTCCGTCTTGGATGTCACTTTTTCAAACGTCAGGGTCTTGAAGTGCTGCCTCATTAAAAACCTTGCTAAAAAAACTCAATGGGAAAAAAAACCTTAGCTAAGGAAAAAAGAGTGCAGCTTATAACTCCCTCTCAAATTGTCTTCTGTAGATCATCACATTGCATTACGTGTCGCATGCCAATATCATAAACGTGTTTTCTAAAAGTTGTTGTAGGGAGTGCCTTTGTGAAAAGATTAGCTGAATTGTTGCTAGATTGAATGTATTTAATTTCAACTTGTTTATCTTTAATAAGGTCTTGAGTGTATGAAAAGAATCTTGGAAGTATATGTTTCGTTCTGTCACTTTTGATATACCCTTCTTTCATTATGAGACACAAGCAGCATTATCTTCGTAGATTGGTGTTGGATCTCTTTCTTTCTCTAGTCTACAAGAAGTTAATATAAGTTGTGTCATAGACCTTAACCATACACATTCTCTGGAAGCTTCATGTAGTGCAATGACTTTAGCATGATTTGAGGAAGTTACAACAAGTGTTTGTTTTATAGACTTCCATGAAATTATTGTTCCTCCATTCTTAAACACGTATCCAGTTTGAGATCTGGCCTTATGAGGATCAGATAAGTAACCTGCATCTGCATAACCAATTAAACATTCTTTTGAATCATTAGGATAAAACAAGCCTAAATTAATAGTTCCTTGTAGATATCGAAAAATATGTTTGATCCTATTCCAATGTCTTTTTGTGGGAGATGAACTAAACCTTGCCAACAAACTGACTGCAAAGGAAATGTCCGGCCTTGTACAATTAGTAAGATATATAAGAGCTCCAATCGCATTAAGGTATGGTACCTCTGGACCAAGAACTTCTTCATTTTCTTCACAAGGTCGAAATGGGTCATTATCAATATTGAGTGATCTAACGACCATTGGGGTGCTTAAGGAATTTTCCTTGTCCATATTAAAACGTTTTAATAGCTTTTCGGTGTAATTTGATTGATGCACAAGTATCCCATTATGCATATACTCAATTTGTAAACCAAGATAATATTTGGTTTTCTCAAGGTCTTTCATTTCAAATTCATTCTTTAAAAGAATAATCGTTTCATGAATTTCCTTTTGCGTCCCAATTATATTTAAGTCATCAACATATACGGCTATGATCACATATCCCAATATTGTTTTCTTAATAAAGACGCATGGACAAATAAGGTTATTTGTGTATCCTTTACTAGTCAAATAATCACTTAAACGATTGTACCACATCCTTCCACACTGTTTCAACCCATATAAGGACCTTTGTAATTTGATTGAATACATTTCCTTAGATTTTGAACACGCTTCAGGGATTTTAAATCCTTCGGGAACTTTCATATAAATGTCATTATCAAGTGATCCATACAAGTAAGCTGTAACGACATCCATAAGACGCATATCTAAATTTTTAGATACTGCTAAGCTGATTAAATATCTAAAGGTTATTGCATCTATAACAGGAGAATAAGTTTCCTCATAGTCAATTCCCGGCCTTTGAGAAAAACCTTGAGCTACTAGTCTAGCTTTATATCTTGTAACTTCATTTTTCTCATTTCGTTTTCGCACAAAAACCCATTTTTATCCAACAGGCTTTACATGCGTAGGTGTTACAACAATGGGTCCAAAAACCTTTTGTTTGTTAAGTGAATTAGTTCAACTTGCATGGCATCTTTCCATTTATCCCAATCATATCGATTTTGACACTTATTTACCGATTTTGGTTCAGGAGCATCATCTTCGCTTATAATATCACTTGCTACAGAATAAGAGAATACATCATCAATAATTTCCGCTTCATCTCGATTCCATAATGTATGCATATGACCATAGTTGATTGACATATCTTTATTCACTTCTTTCTCAGAGAAAGTTTGGACACTTAGTGTTTTGTCACCATTGTTTTCTTTAAGATCATTTTCTTTTTTTGATATTTTCTTTTTTCGAGGATTTTTATCTTTTGATCCAATCGGTCTTCCACGTTTCAAACGTTTCTGGGATTCATGAGCCATATTTTTATCTATTTCCTTATTTGGAATCTCAACTCGAGCTGGAGCATTTGCAGCTGGTATATAAGATTTATTTACTCTTTTTGTATCAGTAAATGCATCAGGCAATTGATTTGCAATTTCTTGCAGATGTATTATTTTTTGAACTTCTGTATCATATTGTTTTGTTCTTGGATCAAAATGCAACAAAGAAGGCTCAGATCATAACACATCATTTTGTTCTTTTTTTTTCTCCCCCTAATACTGGGAAATTTACCTCATTAAAGTGGCAATCAGTAAAACGTGTTGTAGATACATCACCCGTTAATGGTTCAAAATATCTTATAATGGAAGTTGTTTCATATCCAACATATATTCCCAATCTTCTTTGAGGACCCATTTTTGTGCGTTGCGGTGGTGCAATAGGAACACATACCGCACATCCAAAAATTATAAGGTGGGAAATATTTGGCTCATGGCCAGAAACAAGTTGTAAAGGAGAGTACTTATGATTTTCACTTGGTCTCATACGAATTAATGATCCAACATGTAAAATTGCATGACCCCAAATAGACGCAGGATGTCTTGTTCTCATAATTAATGGTCTAGCTATTAATTGCAGGCGTTTGATTAATGACTCAGCTAAACCATTATGTGTATGTACATGAGTAACAAAGTGTTCAACAATAATTCCAACAGACATGCAATAATCATTAAAAGCATTTGATGTAAATTCACCTGAATTATCAAGTCTCACTCTTTTAACTGTATAATCAAGGAAATGTGCTCGTAATTTAATAATTTGAGCAAGGAATTTAACAAATGCTACATTACGAGTTGATAATAATGAGACATGAGACCATCTGCTTGATGTATCTATTAAAACCATAAAGTATTTAATTGGTCCATATGATGGATGGATTGGTCCACATATGTCACCTTAAATTCTTTCAAGAAACATAAGTAATTCCTTTTCAACTTTCAATAGTGAAGGTCTTGTAATTAGCTTCCCAAGAGAGCAAGATGTACACGAGGTATTTTATTTGATTGTGAAATTTTTTGATTTTTCAATGGATGTCCATGTATACTTTCAGTTATTCTTTTCATCATTGTAGACCCCGAATGACCTAATCTATCATGCCATAACTTGAATATCGCAAGATCACAAAAGTTCTCTTTAACTGCCATGTGTGCTTGTGGCACATTAATATGTGTGTAATGCAAACCAGAATGGAGCATTGGCAGTTTTTCTAATATGTGACTTTTGCTCATGATATGCAAATATTTTTCATTTTCAATGGTCATTGACCGAGTATCATATCCATTATGATATATGTTTTTGAAACTTAATAAGTTTCTCGTTGATCTTGGGGAAAATAAAGCATTTTCTATTAAGCTTTCTACCATTTGGTAATACTAATTTAGCCTTTCCAACTCCTTCTATCAAGTCTGTAGGACCTGATATTGTATCAATGGTTCCCTTTGTTGGTT
>BJCM01272889.1:0-27694 GCA_018326385.1 Flaveria bidentis | reverse complement strand
CCAGCCCCAAAATCAGTTAAAACATGTAACATAGGGGGTCTAGAACTCACCTTTGACAACTCTCGGGCAAGACTTCTTCAAACCTGACTGTAAGGGAGTTCGAACACCTAAACCCACCAAAAACACACACACAACCGAACATACAACATACATAAGCACATAACCGAAACAAGAACTCAACAAAAACACATAAACCCTCGAATTCTTACCTTGAAATCCGGCCTTTTTCTTGTTCTTCTTCAAAGACCAGAATGTTCTCCTCTTTCTCTCTCTAAAAACCGTATGAAAAGGTTGTGATGGGAGGGTTGGCGGCCATGCCCACCTTTTACACCAACTTTTTGTACCTTTTGTCCTTTTGACACTTTTAACCCTTCAACTTGGGTTAAATTTGCATTTCCTACTTTTATTATTCCTTTATTGTCTTTTCAAATATCCGGGTGTTACATATGATGAGTGGGAAGCCAAGAAAAAGGAAAGAATAAAGTATGATCATGAAAAAGGAATGGTTGAATTTAACCATAGAGGACAGAGTCGTAGTCAAGAGAAATTGGGGAGGGGGTAAAGACGGAGACAAAGAAACTGAAACAAAAGCAAAGGAAAGTTGTTCGAAGATGAGGCATTTCCAATGTGACGAGTTAGGACATTCAGCTTCAAATTGTCCTACTCATAAAAGGAATAAGGTGACCTTGACCCGATATAAGGATGGACCAACTCTACTATGAAAGAGAAGTGCATTGCAAGATTAAGAGGGTGATTATTAGAATGATCTTGTAATTCATCAATACTTATAGGGGTTAATTAGTATGTTTTAATAATTATTTTTGTTTAAGTCGGCCAAATTCAAGAAAGTAGAAGGTTTGAGTTCAATTAAGATTAAGTTTGTTAATTTCTTTGGAATCAAGTAAATTTAATATATAAATAGGAAAGGAGTCTAGTTTAGTTTTGTTCACTCATTTATCTTATCCAAAAGACATCAAATTGCAGGAATTACTCCAACAAATATTTATTTATTCCGAGCTATTAGACAATATTATTAGGATTACTAGTACGAGCCTATAACCCCAATTAGGTTTTAGGGTTATTTATAACGAAACCCATCAATAATATTCAATTTCTGTTTTTTCATAATCTTACATGGTATCAGAACCTAAGGGTTCTCGTCACCATCTTCCTTGTGCAACACACAAAAATATAAAAACCCTAGCCATCGCTACCAAGTTCAAATCCTATATAGGACGGTGTGTTGCCACTTATCGCGGCCTCCGTATCCCACCTTTGTTTCCTATTTCATTCTTTTATGTATTTCTAGTTTTTTATGAATAAAGCTTCGTAATCAATTGAAGATTCAAACCTAATATCCATTCTCTTGGTCATTCGTCATCATTCTCTTGGTTCTTTCCTAAATTACAGCATCAGAATTAGTGGTCACTTCCTTTTCTTTTTATTTCTCTCTTTTCGTTTATCAGCTTTTTAGCCACATCAAGGACCATGGTCCACGGTCCACGGCCATCGTACTCAAGCTACAGTTTGATTAAGTATTTTTTATTCTTTTTAGATCTTCCGATCTTATCTATTGATTTATGGATCCAAGAGACCACTACCTGACCATGATCACTGGCTTGACTTTTTATCTTATTATATCTACAGATCCCATCTCTTAATCTGCGTATCCAAGAGAGTGCCAACTACTAGCCTCGACACATCGTCATCGACTACAGTCGCTAGTTATTGACTTATAATTCCAAGAATCAAAAGCCAATGAACTATAAAGCAAACTTTGGATAGCACAATCAACCAAAATATGGATGAACATCAAGCACGATATTAGTTTGTTAGCAAAAGTTTGGATAGTCGAGTCGATCGAAACATGTTTATCTTATTATTATTGTTTTATATTTTTTTGTTTTTCCCGGTCGTAGCTGAAGTAAGGTTATGTCCGCTATGACTAAGGGGAAGTATTAGATAATATTATTAGAATTATTATTATTAGCCCACACTAGTTAGCTTTATGTTTCTTTATATATTATAACCAAGCTTATTAATAATATTCAATGAGTCTTTGACCGTCTTACAATATTAGACAATATTATTAGGATTATTAGTATTAGTTCATAGGTTTAGTTAGGTTTCTAGGGTTTCTTATGATCTCTATAAATTGTAACCTAAGATTCAATAATAGTAATTCACTCTTTTACCATCTTATACGAACTAGCGCTATTTAGTCAAGTCTTGGAAGTTGTTATGGAGCATGCTTGCTCTAGAACATCTGCAATATCTGTACTTGTAGGTCATTCATACAAGGGTGAAGGATGGTCTGCAGAACGGTATAGGCATGGACAATAATTTAACACACTTACTTGATTCCCAAAACCAATAAACAATATAAGCCAAGGAGAAATATTGCTTGGTCTTTGCCAACTCTTTTTTGATGAAACAGCTTTCCTTGTGAGCCTTATTGCTTTCTAATGAATGTCTTCATCATGGTTATAGTACTGATAAATACACCTGTCACTTATTTTTTTATTATTATTTTTTTCTATTTTAGATTACAGTTGATGTGGATTGCTAATATCATGTTATCAGATTCGATACACACAATGGTAAATTAAGTTTGTACAATTAATCTCTTACTTGTATCATGTCCTCAATCTTACAGATTCGCTCTTGATATTGATCTGGATGCTCCAAAAATTAGAGTTCCTATAAGGACAAGTGCCTCGTCTGAGTATAATAGTCTTTTCCTTTTGGACTTTGGTAATTTTACATTGCGAACAGAGGTATGCTACTCAAGTTGTTCTTTTGTATATTTTATGTGTCCTTGATGTCACATGAAGAGTAAAGTACTTTTTGTTACAGGAGGAACACCATGATAATCAAGGACAAAACTTGTATTCTCGTTTTTGTATCTCTGGAAAGGATATAGCTGCGTTCTTTACAGATGGAAATTCTGACATTCAGACATGTGACCTGGAGTCTGCGATTGATCATAGTACTCAGCCTTCTCCATATCCTGTTATGGGTGGTGCTTGTCATACATATTCTCTTGTTGATAGATGTGGGATCACTGTTATCGTGGATCAGGTACAATTACCTCAATTTCATTCCTTCTCAATTGACAGGTGCAATATACATCACTGTTTTATATAACACTTTCTTCGTACTTTTACAACTGAAGATTAAAGTACCGCATCCATGTCATCCGTCAACTCGTGTCTCTGTCCAAGTTCCTGCACTTGGTATTCACCTTTCACCATCTAGATTTGGCCTGCTTATGGAACTTTTGAAGATACTGTCTGGTACAATTGAAAGTAGCACAAAGCTTGTAGAAGATTATCAATCTGAACATGCCCCATGGAGTTCCCCTGATCTTGCAACTGATGTTCAAGTACTGGTTTGGAGGGTATGTGTATTAGCTTTCCTTCAAAAGATGTTTGTCAAGCTGATGCATACAAACTTACATCTTCATCTTCAAATGATTTAGGGAATTGGCTATTCAGTTGCTTCATGGCATCCCTCATATCTTGTCTTGTCTGGACTGTATCTTTATTTGCTGGAATCACCTACATCTCAAAACTATCAGCGCTGCTCTAGGTTCACATCTTTTCCTTCTATACTTTGAGTATTGCTGCTACTCTTATAAGGATATGACTTGTATTATCTTTTGACTTTTTGAAGAAGAGGCTCTTTGGGTCTGTAGACTTATAGTGTCTAAACTAAATGCTGCAGCATGGCTGGTAAGCAAGTATACGAAGTACCTGCAAACAGTGTTGGTGGTTTTTCTTCTTGTATAGCTCTGTGTATTAGAGGCACGGACATCCAAAAGGTAAATGGTGTTTGCAGTTTGCCTTTTCCTTTTTGTTTATTACCTAGAAAGCTAATTCTATTGGTTTTGAAAGTTTCCAGTTTGATGTACTTTTGATCTTCGTATGCATGCTTACGTGACGAATGCGGGCTAATCTAAAATTATTTCTTTGTATACCACTTTTTGAAGGCTTTAGAGTCATCTAGTACGCTGGTTGTGAAGTTCAGGAATGAAAAGGAGAAGGCTAGTTGGTTGAGGGGACTTGTACAAGCAACCTACCGTGCTTCTGTATGATACAAAATAGCAGTGTAGTTGATCTGTTTTGGTAGCATCTGATTTTACTACAAACTATTGTGTTTTACGGTGTAGGCTACGTCATCAGTTGACATACTTGGAAAGCAAGGTGATATTGTTGCAGAACTCTATGAACCACGTTCGGCTAATATGAAGATCGCAGACATTATTGTTAATGGAACTTTGGTGGAAACAAAGATATTTATATACGGGAAGGTTAGGTGTAGTTGTTTTGATAATGTGCCAAGTACGCTCAATAGGCATTCTAATAGAATGTGTCTCTTTTGTTCCTATGTTGTGAGTGTGACACCGATGTACAAATATTGTTTAAACCTGCAGGTGGGAACTGTGGAGCAGGATGACATTGTGGAGGCTCATATTCTTGAAGTACTTGCTGCAGGAGGAAAGGTTGGTAATGGCTTGAGTTGTGTGTGTTGGGATTAATCTTGATAGGAAGTCACGGGTCAAATGGGTTTATTATTTTGTGGTTTTATTTGTTGTTTTAGTATTATTAATTGAGTTGAATAAGTCATTAGTTAGTTGGTTATATTTCATGTTTTTTAGTAGTGGGTTAGATCCGTTAGTTCTTTTAGTTATCTATTTATATTCATTTTAGCATGAATGAGAATATAGATTTCAAGCAGTAAATAGCATTTTGTTCCTGAGTTTTGTGAGTTCAATTTGGGGCCTAAACCAACATTTGGTATCAGAGCTTGGTGTCTTCCGGTTTGAGAGTCGTCTTTCAAGAGAAAAACAGCCCTTGGCTGTAGGGCAGAAGACGAGAAAGAAACAGTTCAGCAAAGAAGAACTGGGCAGCAAAAAGGAGATGACATCGAAGGCAGAAAATGGTTCTGGATGAACTGAGAAGTGTGGTTGGTCTTTGTGATCGCGTGTACAAGCCTACGTGGCTGTTTTGAGTGCTTTGATGAAGAGGTTCTGCATGAACCAAACATTATTCTGAGTGAGACGAAAGAGACGATCTGTGTGATCATGAAAAGTTCTGGGTGAGGTGTACAAGATTGTTCAGTGTGAATCGAGGAGAAACCAAGACAAGTGTTCTGCGTAAACAAGAAGAGGAGGTTCCATGTGAATCAACGAAGAAGAAGAAACTGATCTGAGTGATCATGAAGGGTTCTGGGTGAGCTGTACAAGATTGTTCACTGTGAATCGAGGAGAAACCACGACAAGTGTTCTGCGTGAACAAGAAGAGGAGATTCCATGTGAATCAACGAAGAAGAAGAAGAAACTGATCTGAGTGATCGAAAGAAGAGCTGAAGATCTGTGTGAACGAACCAAAATCATGAAAGACCTATGTGATCGATATTGGTGTAATTCAAAAGTCCAAGCATGAAGTGTCATTGTCAGTTGGATTGTACATGCATGGCTGTCATGCATGTTTTATTTAAGTCTTTATTTGTTTATGAGTTAAAGTAGTGGTCCATGTTTCGAGTTGTAGTAGCAGTTAATGTAGTGGGTCCTTTTTTCCTTTTTTTTTAATGTAGTAGTGGTAGAGTGGGTCAGTTATCTTTCAATTCTCCTTATGTACTGTCATGTTCAATTAATGAAAGTGTTGAATTTGTGTTTTCACTTGCAGAAAGTGTGTGTGTGTTTAGTTTTGTAGCAACAACTGGTATCAGAGCTGTGTTGTGCGAGATATGGCTAACAATTCAACAGGTGTATCAACTACTCCACTTCCAATTTTTAAAGGCGATGGGTATGAGTTTTGGAGCATTCGAATGAAAACAATCTTACTATCTCATGATCTGTGGGACCTAGTATCTACAGGCTATAATCGTAATGATGGTGATCGAGTGCGATATAGAGAAAATAGAAAGAACGATGCTAAAGCTCTATCATTGATCCAACAGGCAGTTCACGATGATGTCTTCTCAAGGATTGCAGCAGCCACCTCTTCACGGGAGGCATGGACGTTGTTGGAAACTAAATTTCAAGGAGATTCAAAAGTAAAGACGGTAAAGTTACAAGGTCTTCGTAGATAATTCGAAACTTTACAAATGAAAGACGGGGATTCCATCGGTGACTTTCTATCAAAAGTCATGAAGATTGTTAATCAAAAACGCTCGTACGGTGAACAGGCCACGGATCAGACAATAGTGGAGAAAGTTTTGAGGAGTCTTCCAGTAAAATGGGACCATGTTGTGACAGCAATTGAAGAATCGAAAGATCTCACCAGGCTTTCATTTGATCAGTTAATGGGGTCCTTGCAAGCACACGAGGCTCGTGTTAATCGAGGAAGAGGAGTAGTAAATGAAGAACAGGCACTATAGGTCGCAGTTAAAGAAGATGATAGATCCAATCTCTCTCATGTTCGTGGGAGAGGCTCTATTAGAAGCAGAGGCAAAGGACGCGGTAGAAGTTATGGACGTGGACGAATTCAATGTTACAATTGTAACAGGTTCGGACATGTTAAAGCAGATTGCTGGAGTTAACCTCAGGCACAAGCTGCAATTGAAGAAGCAGTTGCCATAACTGTCTATGTGTTGAATAGATCACCAACAAAGGCTTTAGAAGAAGTTACTCCATACGAGGCTTGGACTGGGCGCAAGCCTTCTGTTAGACATTTAAAAGTATTTGGAAGTGTTTCTTATGCCCATCAACCTAAGCAGTTCAGAAAGAAATTAGATCCTAAATCTAAACAATGTATTTTTGTTGGGTACTGCATAAATACCAAAGGGTATAGGCTGTTGGATCCAGTCAAAAGGGACATTATTATAAGTCGAGATGTGATATTTGATGAAATGTCCAAGTGGAGAAAGGTAGAAGACAAAGATGAAGGGATTCCTACTGATGTGGTTCATGTAAAAGTGGATAAAGTGAATGAAGAAAATGACACATCTTTTGGAGATAGTACTCATGAGACTGATGGGTCTAGCACCAACATCACTACTTCCAGTAACAATAGTACTCCTACTCAACTACCAACACCTACTCAAGGTACAAATATAGAAAGTTGTGGAAGTTCAAGTAAGTCAACTAGTGGGTCCAGCAGCAAGTCATCATCAAATAGCAGTCCATTACGCATGAGAAGTCTTGAAGAACTTTATGAGAATACCGAGGAAGTAGAGACAGTGTATTCAGCATGCCAATTTGCATTATCACTTATTGAACCAATTTCATTCAAAGAAGCAGCTCAACAAGAACAGTGGCTAAAGGCAATGAAGAATGAATTAAGTTCATTTGAAAAACATAAGACATGGACATTAGTTGATCTACCACAAGGTAAAACTCCTATTGGTCTGAAATGGCTTTTTAAATTAAAAACTGATGCTGCAGGAAAAGTAACAAGATACAAAGCTCGGTTGGTAGCTAAAGGGTATGCTCAAGAGCATGGCATTGATTATGAAGAAACATTCGCTCCCGTTGTATGATTTGAAACTATCAGGCTCATTCTATCCATTGCAGCCCAACATGGATGGCCTGTGTATCAACTAGATATCAAATCTGCCTTCCTGAATGGATATCTACAGGAGGAATTCTATGTAATACAACCACTTGGGTTTGAAGTTTAAGGTGAAGAACACAAAGTATACCGACTACACAAAGCTTTGTATGGCTTGAAATAAGCTCCACGTGCATGGTATTGTCAAATGGATGGATTTCTTTCTTCCAATGGGTACAATAGGAGCTTGAATGAACCCTCAATGTATGTAAAGAAAGGAAAAGATAATAACTTTATTGTCATATGTGTGTATGTTGATATTCAAGAATTGTTGAATAAGTTCAAACTTAACATGATGAAGGAGTTTGAGATGATAGATTTGGGGCTGCTACAATATTTTCTTGGTCTGGAAGTCAACCAAAGAAAAGATGGTATCTTTCTTTCACAAATGAACTCCTGCAAGTTTGCCTCAACACCGATGGGTTCTGGTGATCGTTTTTTATGGAGGATGGTGGAAAAGAAGTAGAAGGGTATCGATTCAGGAGTCTTATTGGCGGTCTAATGTATCTTACGCATTCACGACCCGATATTGCATTTGCAGTAAGTGTTTTATCACGGTTTATGCAGCATCCTTCGGAGTACACTTTGGAGGTGGAAAGAGAGTACTTCGTTACCTTGCTGGAACATTGAATTTTGGTTTATGGTATGGAAGGGGATCGGAAATCAAACTTGCTGGATACACTGACAGCGATTGGGCAAGATATAAAAAGTAATTAAAAAACTCATTTTTATGATCTTCGTTTTACATGTGTGTAATACAGATTTACACATGTGTAATGACTAATATACAACATATATAAATAACGGGAGAGGGGGCAAGTTTTAAAAAAAACATACCAATATGGTACGTGTTTAAAAGAATTAAAAATACCCAATTTTATGGTGAATTCTTTTTGAAAATCAATGTCCTATAAATATATTATGAACGTTTTAATATAAAAAGATGAAAATAGTATGTGACTTGCATGTGATATTAAATGTGTGGTTTATATTATTTTTTTAGAGTTCTCGCGTAGAGATTAGCTTTCTAATTTATATTCCCAGCGTTGTCATGCCACCTCATTTGTAATCTTGTCATTGCAGTCGTAGCTCTTGTAACCATGGATATATTGTTACGTGTTTTGTGGTTGTCATTGTTTGCCATCATAAAGTTTTCATACCATTGTGTTTAAGCTTTGATGGATTTTTTTTTCGTTTAACATATATTCTCCTCTTATATCAACACCTTCGTTATTTCCCGATGTAGCCTTAACACTAATTTTCTCTCCCTTTGAGTGTGAGGAAAAATATAAATATTAGCTCCAACATATTATTTATATTTGGTTTATTGTAAAATTTATATTATGAGAATAGATTACAAAAAGGGTGCTCACGTGATATAACGACAAACACCTTGTGTAACTTTTTATAAAAAATATATATATAGTAATACGATACTCGAATTAAATAGAAAAAAAACATTTTTTTTTACGATGTAAGTTTATTTACATAATTGACATCTATGTATAATTAATAATTGACATCTATGTATTTATATATAGTCATTTAAAAATCATCGGAGACGTACGTTCGTTTAAAGGTTAGTAAATGTAATTACATAATTGACATCTATGTATAATTAATGTAATCAAATTTATAATTAAAATAACAACATTTTTGCCTTCAAAAACTCTTAACAATTAGTGTAAAAATGCAATATAAATTATATATATTACACTTTCACAAAAACTTAATATGTGTATCACTAACTTTCATTTCATTATATAATCTTTGAAGTTTGGTTTAGTTAATTTAAGAACATAACTGTTCACAATCTTTTTGTGTGGAAGAGACAGGTCCAATGCATTGTGAGTTGTGACAAAATAAATAGAATATGACCTTTCCATATGTGCTTTACTATACATCGATCAGCATCAGCTTATGTGACCCACATGCTGCACTACTAGTACTTACAGCTACACTAATTGTATACATGTAAACATGTGTGCTACCATACAAGACACACTCTTCACTCATAACTCCACACTTATTCTTGTGCATGAATCGTGAGGCTGCCCATAAATATGACTTCTCATCAGTTTCTTTCGATCATACTCAAAACAAAGGCCAGTTAATAACTAAAGCTAAATCATGAAGAAAATGTCGCTTGTTACAAAGAGAATTGGAGGGTGGTCAATGATCAAGAGCAATGCTGGCGATGATGGAAGCTATCGGATATTGTCTAGGTTACAAAAGTTTGGTGACGATGATGATGGAGATTATGACTACGCGCCTGCGGCATCAGATAGAGATTGTGACTATTCTCCGATGGCATCAGAGAATGACGGGGATGATGATGATGATGGAGATTATGATTATGCTCCAGCTGCATGAATTTTAAAAGTTTGAAGACTAACATTGACTTATTTCCTAGTGATGAGAATACGAGGGAGTAGAAACCTAATAATAGGAAAAATTTTATTATGAGAGTATTTGATTATGTTATCTCTGAATGCCTATGTCTTGTTGCTATATACCACAAATAATTTATTAAGAGAGAAAGATATAAGTTGTTATTCATGGTTGATGATAGATTGATGGATTGATGGGCATCATCGTAGTATTTATGTTGCTATAATTTATTAAGAGCTAAAGATATAAGGTCCACCGCAAGTACATTTACTACGGCATGTTACTTCCTAGATACATGAGAGAAATTGATAGAAGAACGAGCCAAATAAGTACAACATCGATGGCGTAAATTTTTAACTGTCAGTCTGCGGTGTGTCATTAACTTACGGATTGACTTACATTTCAAAATGGATATGGTGTTACATCGATCAAATCTTAGAGTTCGCTTCACATTACATATTAATTAACCATGTATATAAAGACACCCAAGATTGCATATTTAATATCGTATATATAAAGATATATATAAAATAATGTAGCCCTCAACACCCATATAATATCACCATATATGTAAGGCTCAAATAGTATGTTCTTTAAATAATTCATGATATACACTAGCCTAAGGCTACTGTCGACCGTTCCATTTTCCTTGTTTTTACCGATAATTTTTCTCATTTTCTCCTGTTTTTCTTCGTTTTACATGTTGTTGTCCCACTTTTTTTCACATTTCCCGTTTTTTTATTTTATTTTTTCTACTTTGTGTAAAAAAGTTAAGTTTGAGTTGTATTTATAATGTAAAAAAACATTTTTAACCCAATGGTCAAAATTATGCAACGGTCGAATTTTCAACGGTCGAATTTTCGGGCTTGGGTAAATCTAGGTGAATATTCATTGGGTCGGGAAGGAAAGACACATGGGCACCTCACTTCCAACTTTGGAAATTATTGTTTTACTTCTAATGTTTTATCTAATAATATATCATGCTTATATGGTTTATATCTTTCTTCATTTCTCTCCCTTCCTATCTCTACTCATCACTATTGGTGCCAAATCTTCTTTGGTCATCCATATCTTCGCGTCATATCATATATAACGACTTTCTTTCTGTTCTTTTCGATTGTATCATGTCGCATCGATGCTTTGTGTGCATATATATATAGATACTAGTTATTTAATTTTCTACTTTTAGGTTATTATTAGGTCGTCATCGCAATCATAGTCGTCGTCACCATATATAGTCCTGTGGCCCCTGTGAATGCCATTATTTTCCACAATAGACTTTTCGTACCATTTAAGTTTTTATGGATTGTTTCTTTTTGTGTTTAAGATTTATGCTCATCTTATACCAACACCTTCATTTATTTTTCGCTCTAGCATTAGCTTTGATTTCCTCTCACTTTGATCGAGTAGCTAATACATATTAGCGGGGATTTATTATTTATATAACTTTTATTCTAGCATCTTTATTATGATTAGAAATTACTTTTAAATCATAATTATCTTTTTAAGTTATTTTTATTATACTTCTATAAGTACTTAACGTCCATACTAACATTATATTGTAAGGGCATTTTGTAGTCAAAGTCATGAAAAAGGAGAATGAATATCCTGACAAGAAACACACACCGGTCACCCAAATAATTATACATATGGTTATATATGTGGGGAAACTAGGGGAAAAAGAAACGTTACGAGTAAAACAGGTTGAATGAGAAAAATAAGATCGGAAGTTTTGATGTTGCCATTGCCGGCCCTGAGGAGGGGCGGAATGGACCTCCGTCCAGAGCCCACTCGCTCAGAGGGCACAAAATTTTTTAATTTTTTGATATATATAATTATAAAAAAAATAATTATAAGATATAATATAACTAAAAACTTAACTCAATTATGTTTTAAATCAAATTTTTAAGCCTGTTTTTTTAACCCAATTACTCAACTAATAGCCACTAAAATATTTAAAATTTGATTGTAATTAAAATCCACAAACTAATTTATACCATAAATTTTGTTCTATTCAAACTAATCCACGGTGTCTCAAAAAATACTTAGCGGATTAGCGATAATAGTTATCGAAATCAAAATATTAGAGACTATAAACTACAAATATGTTATAAACTAATTTGCTATAAAAAATGTTAGGAGAGATTTACGAGTTATTGGTTAACTATTATAGTATTTAATTGTAATACTATGATATTGTTATGTTTATTGCTAAACTTTTCTTTTCATTAAAAAAATTACTTTATATAATTTAAGTCGTTAGGGCTCATGAACCTTTTTTTTCCGGCTCGTCCAGGACATTAAAATTCTCGGGACCAGCCCGGGATGTTGCATATGAGGAAAATGAGAAAAACAACACGATTGCAAATTTCCTAAATCTTGAGGCTAGTTTCTTTTGACGACATAAATGTTCACGACTTTTTGTGTGGAAGAGAGAAGTCTAATGTGACAACATAATAGAATATGACCTTTCCTTGTGATGCTTTAATTACTTTACATCATCTTATGTGCCCCACCCATGCTTCACCACTAGTACTTAAAGCTACACTATTTGTACAGTTTTGACATGTGTACACTTGTGTGCTACCATACAACACACATTCTTCACTCATACCTCCACACTTATGCTCGTGCATGAATATTGAGCCAGCCCATAAATACGGCTTCTCAATATTTTTCAATCATACTCAAAACCAAAAGCCCAAAAATCACAACTAAATCTTGAAGAAAATGTCCTGTATTACAAAGAGAATCGGAGGGTGGTCATTGATCAAGAGCAATGTAGACGATGATGAAAGTTATTGGATATCGTCTAGGTTACAAAGATTTGGTGATGATGATGACGGAGATTATGACTACGCGCCCGCGGCATCAGACACAGACTGTGAATATGTTCCGAAGGCATTAGAGAATGACGGGGACGACGACGATGATGGAGATTATGATTATGCTCCGGCTGCATGAATTAGAGCTTAGTGATGAGAATATGAGGGAGTAGAAACCCTAATAATAGGGAATTTTTAATCATGAGAGTAGTATTTGATTATGTAATCATTAAATGCCTATTGTAACTATATATAGACATTCAATAAACTAATTATGTACTAAAAAGTGGTTAATGATATATTGACAGGTACTCATAGCATTTGTGTTTCTTTTGATATTAATGTGTGTCGAATGGTGTTCATGTTTAAGAAGTTAAAATTTTAAGTTTATTTGAGGTGTATATGTAAGAGTAGTTTTAAGTGTGTTGAATTCGTTTGTTATTAATCTAATGATGCAGTTATATTTAATTTATTAGTGTATAAAATATTTAAATTTATATTTTAATAACCTTAATAAAATCCGCACACCTTAAAGGCATATTTGATAACATCTTTGATCAATATAAGTATCTTGAAACGAAATTAGTTACCGTGCCGATAATATACTACTCTAGTTTCTTAATGAACATTTAATAAACTTTGATTTATTTAGACTATTGAAAACAACTCATTTCAATAACATAAACAATCTTAAATATCGAAAAAAAAATTTACGAACGAATGATATGGATTATGACTACATTTAGTAGAAGTACGACTTTACTTTATAGAAAATAAAAATCAAGTAATTTATTGTAATTATCAAAAGGATAAATTGAAAATTAGCTAGTTGTAAACATAAATCTTCAGAAAATTGACCTTTTATGGCTAAATATGCTTCTTGAGATTGTAAAGTGATCAGATCATATATGCTACCTTACTTTTGCAATGTATGCAAGGGATCATATCCAGATTCTGTCTTGTATAACAACATTAAAAAGACAAATCACTAACCTCTTATTTGTTACTTTCGAGGTCAAACAGCATATGGGGTCAATAATACTTTTGGAAACATAAAGAAAAATGTGTTGGATTATACATGCATACCTACGTATTATGCATCTTTTCTACGTGGCTGATGACCTGTCAAACAGATTATGTCATGACCACTTTTATTGATAATTACTCCATACATGTACATAAATAGACTTGTACCAAAATGTATGTGCGCAAGTGGGACATATTTATTTAACTGAAAAATTCTTAAAATGTTCGTTTAACTATAATTTTATTTTAAAATTTTTATTTGATCACGTTATTCTAGAAAATATCTCCATCCAATAGAGTCGTATTCGCCCTTTAAACAAAGTCGACTTAGTTTTTATTTAATGAACATGATTCGTCCATGTGTTCAAATACGATCGACCGAACCTATCTTAAGCAGGGGCGGATCTAGTATGTATTCATTGGAATCACCGGAATACAATGAATTTTCTTGTGCATATATAAATAGATGTATAAGTTGTTTGAGTGACAACAATGTTTTTGTGGACGTTGACTCTATTAGATATAAAAAAAGTATAAACTCAAACTTTGAAAAAATTGGTAAATTAAATAAATAACTAAATAAGTGCACTCCAATTAAATACTACTCATGCAATTCCTGTAAAGCCCAGGTTATAATTAAATTTAAAAGCCCTCTCCTTATACCCACTAAATACCCAATAATGATAAAACCTTAAATATTTTCATACCTAATATTTTGGAGTCTTAGACTTAAAATCAAAGACAAGGATGATTCATGATTGAATATTTGAATAAAAGAGACCATAGGTAGAGCTAAAGATTTTTTCAACTCGAATTTACAAATAAACATTTTATGGTTTTACATTCTGATTATAATATTTTTTATTATTAAATCGTATTTTTATTATATAATCTACTTGAGCCGATCTTAATCGCTCCGAATATTTTTATATCCACATCTCTAAAATTGGAGCATTTAGAAAAATACTAATTTCATTGAAATAATTTTTTGAATCCACTGTTGATTTTAAGTTCAACAGATATGTTTACAAATAAGTTTGATCGAAATTACAACACGGTCGAACGATGCTCTTTGAGTATGGGATAACTTTACATCACAACTGTTCACAATCTGCTTTGTGGAAGAGACATGTTCATGATATACACTTGCGACAAAATAAATAGAATATGACCTTTCCTTGCTGCTTTAGTTTACATCACCTTAATTATGTGACCCACCCATATGGCCATATATGCTTCATTACTAGTACTTAAAGCTACTTTAATTGCACATTGTAGACATGTGTACCCTCGTGTGCTACAATATAACATACACACTTCACTCACAACTCCACATGCTTGTGCCCAAATCATGAGCCTGCCCATAAATATGGCTTCTCATCAATTTCTTGCAATCATACTCAAAACCAAAAGCCCAAAAAATCACAACCAAATCATGAAGAAGATGTCGGCTGAGAAGAAAAGAATTGGAGGGTGGTCATTGATCAAGAGCATGTAGATGATGACGAAAGTTATCGGATGTCAGCTAGGTTACAAAGATTTGGTGATGACAACGACGGAGATTATGACTACGTGCCCGCGGCATCACACGAAGATTGTAAATATGTTTCGGTGGCATTAGAGAATGAAGAGGACGATAATGATGGAGATTATGATTATGCTCCGGCTGCATGAATTAGAGCTTAGTGATAATATGAGCAAAAGAAACCCTAATAATAGGGAATTTTTACTTATGAGAAATAGATTTGATTATGTAGTCCCTAAATGCTTATACTGTAACCATAAACTATAATTTAATAAATTAATTAGGACTAATAAAGACATAAGTTCTATTTGTGGTTGATGATAGATTGACTTGTAGCATTTATGTTGCACTATCAAATCGCCTTTGATCTAATGGTGTTAATGCGTGTTTGTTTAAGAAGTTAAGGATACTTCTACTCATGAACAAGTTATACATATATAAGAGTAGGTTTAAAGTGTGTTTGAATTCGCTTTTTGAAAAATTATATGATGCACATTTAATTAGGAAGATAGAGCAGCTTTTAGATTGATGGTTGTATAAATTCATGCATTGAGTCGTTGTTCTTTCAAGCGTTTTTATAAGTCATCGACTCAATGAATAAGAAAAAAACAGTTGTGGGATCGTCCACCCCCACAAGATTACCATGTTCTTATGTGATGCGCTATCAATTGGATCCAACATTTGAGAAGTGGTGTCGCTCAAAATCTATAGCTTTAAGTCTTCTCAATTGTCAAAAGGGATAAATGTGCAACTCCCAATCAAACATATATATTAAGTCATCAAAATCACTTAAATGTAGGCAATTTGAAGAGCTCAAAATGAAAAGATCTTCATCAATAAAACTAGCAATGCCAACAAAACGATGAGTAAAATCATAGTAAACTTGTTCATATGTGTCAAAAACATATCAGGGTCTAACAAATTAGATTAGTCATGTTAAAATAATAAAATAGTAAAATTTAACATCGTAATATTTTGCTAGGTCACCTCCATACGAAAGAAATCTATAAATATCTTAAAAAGTTCTTAACATTATTAATAATCTTGGATACTAATAATTACAATAATAATAATAAAAAATAATAATAATAATAATAGTAATAATAATTTACTTGTTTGCAAAATCCAAAATCCCACAAGACAAGGGCAAATGACACCATGTATCAATGGATCCCATACAACACGCTATTCATCTCCTCGAAATCACCCCCATCACTCTGCTTCCACCTACCCACCACTAGATCTTCAATCATCTCCTCCAAATCGATAATCTTTCCACCAATTAAGCTAAATCTTGAATCAATTTCACCTATCACACCACCAATCTCTCAAGATCCGATCGTCATTTCATCCCCAAATCATTAACCCTAATCCCACCCCTCAATCCCCTTCAATTCACCAGATCAAACCGATTTTAACCAATTTCAACTGTCTTTTCAGATACCCTTTTGATCTACAACCGATTGCATCAAGATTTCAGTAAATTTGGAGTCTTTTTAGCGAAAGAATGGCTGTACCGAAGCAACATTATGCTACAAGCAGTTTGGTGATCGGGTATGCTCTGTGTTCAAGCTTATTAGCTGTGATTAACAAATTTGCAATCACTAAGTTTAATTACCCAGGGCTGTTGACTGCTTTACAGTACTTAACATCTGCTTTAGGGGTTTGGGTTTTGGGGAAATTAGGGTTCTTGAGTCATGATCCGTTTGTGTGGGAAACTGCTAAGAAGTTCTTGCCTGCAGCTGTTGTGTTCTATCTTGCAATCTTTACGAATACGAATCTGTTGCGACACGCGAATGTGGATACGTTTATAGTGTTTCGATCACTGACACCATTGTTGGTAGCAGTTGCTGATACCACATTTAGGAAGCAGCCGATTCCTTCGAAGCTTACGTTCTTATCTCTTGTGATTATATTGGGTGGTGCTGTTGGTTATGTTGCTACAGATTCGGGGTTCACTTTGACTGCGTATTCGTGGGCTTTTGCGTATTTGATCACCATTACAACTGAAATGGTTTATATCAAACACATGGTTACAAATCTTGGGTTGAATACTTGGGGCTTTGTTTACTACAACAATTTGTTGTCTCTTATGATGGCTCCATTGTTTTGGGTCATAACAGGTGAATACTCGGATGTTTTTGCTTCCATTGGATCAAACCGTGGGAATTTGTTTGAAATGGTAGCTTTTACAGCAGTTTCTTTATCGTGTGTGTTTGGGCTTTTGATCAGTTTCTTTGGGTTTGCTTGTCGGAAGGCGATATCTGCAACTGCATTTACTGTAACTGGTGTTGTTAACAAGTTTCTTACAGTGGCTATAAATGTTTTGATTTGGGATAAACACGCTAGTCCGTTTGGTCTGTTTTGTTTGCTTGTAACGATTGCTGGAGGTATTTTGTATCAGCAATCTGTGACTGGAGTTAGCAGTGCGCCTTCACAACGGGACCCTGCAGCATCTAAGCTAATGGACAACAAGGATGATGTTGATGAGTACGCGGAAGAAGATCAAGAAAAGGGCATATCTGGCAAAATCTCTGGTGTATAAGCGGTTTGATTCTCATATGAAGAGGTTTAGTCGACCAAAGCTTTCGACTTGGTTAGTTTTATATACTGAATTTTCAACCATATTATTTGCTTTCAGATTTATAGTATTAATGTCATATCAAATAGGTCTTTTTTCCACACTATGAACGGTTCATGCCTTGTGTATTCGAGCATGTTGGCTTTATTGAGCAGTGAACATTACTTGTTTTGTCAATTGGAGGGTTAATGATGAGCATAAAATTCATTGTCAATGCATTTTTTCTCTCTTGTATTATTCTACATTTGATTTTCGAAAGAAATATACGCTTTTGGAATCTTTGTTTATGGTCAGATCTGTAGTTTCATGATATGGATTCTTAGTTTTCATGAACTGCAACCAGATTTCTGATTTATCCAGCAGAAAACACATTAAGATTAGGAGACTATGATTCAACCGGAGAACTTTCTTTCCTCATTAACTTCATCGTGGTTTGTTGGATTCACAAACTACTAGGGGCGGTTATCATGATTCATTCTTCAAAGAATGAGTTGATTTGGGTAAAAAGGTTTGCATATGGTTCATTTCTGCAACTCAAATCAAATCAAAATGGACCACTCAAGTTAAAAATCCCAACTTAAAGTTGGTCCAATTTGGTTGGCATCACCACTGACCATTGTTTGTTTTCTCCATTTCCACCACCATTGCCACCACCTCCACCAGATCACTATCATGTGCACTGACCTCATGTATATTTGGAAGATTAGGAGGAGAAAATGGACTATTGTTAGATACTTATTTTCTCTTTCTAAAACTACTTATTTCAACCGGAGTCTACTTTGGTTGGAACTTGTTTTAAGCTAAACTAAATTGATGTATATGAAATGGCTTGTATTAACTGTATCTCATTTTGCATATTACCCGTTTTGACCTGTCTTCCAACCGACCCTTTCAGTTTGCCAGACTTACCACAATGTTTCATTGTTAAAGAAAAAAAGATACATATGTTTAATGCCTACAATACATATATGTCATTTAAAGCAATCTAAAGCAATATTTTAAAGAGTTGACACTACATATATGTCAATGTGCTAGAGACCTCGATGCCGTTTTCATCGTCTTGAGACCTTGTATTTGCCATCGATGCGAGAGACCTCAATGCCGTTTTCATTGTCTTGAAACATCCATCTACTTCTTCAACTTGTACTGGTTGGGTTTGTCGCTATTTTGTTAGGGTTCAAATTGAACATGAGGACATTTGGTCATGAGCATACAAAATATATACATGTTAGGTTTTCGAAACCTAAAATAAAGGTTTACGTGTTTGTGTTTAGTCAAAACGTTTATGGCATTGGTCTCTTGAAATTGGTTCACACAAACACCTTTTACACTAGCACAATATGTTTATATAATCTGAAAAAGATTATTAGCAAGTTGAATTAATTAGAAACTTAAAGTTATTAACTTACTATAATATAGTAAAGTGTTTTATATTTAAAATTATCGACTTTAATATAAGGTTTACTTTGAGATCCGTACGGTAGCAAAATTTACCAAAACCGAAAACAAATGAAAGTATAAACCGAATGCCGTATTGATTTCGTCGGTTCACTAGCTGTTGGAACCGATAATGGTACTGATGGTGTTTGGTCGGTATCAATTATACTCACCCCTATAAGAAAAAGAATAACCTTAACTAGATAAGATAAGATAATAACCGGATATAACGCTATAAATAATACCTCACAAATACTGAAATGTATGAAATAAGTATGATCATGGCTGAAAACTTCTTTTGAAATTAAAAGACAAACCCGATAGATTCTTACTTTCAACAAAAATCACAAAAACCCATTACGATTTCTATGGAGTGTGTGAAGCTACTTTATCCGTTCATCTTTCTTCACAACGATGGCTTCTCTTCAATTCCCACTAACCCCTTTACATCACTCTTCTCCTATCTCTAAATCCCCTAATCTACAACCCCAATCGATCAAGCTTCAAGATAACGTAAAACACCATCAAATTCTCTACAACTCTTACTTCAAACACGTATCATTCGCTTGTAAAGAGGGCAAACTGCAAGAAGCTGTCAACATTCTTCTCGAATTAGACTCTCAAAACTTCGAAATTGGGGCCGATGTTTATGGCGATTTGCTTCAAGGGTGTGTTTACGACAGAAATCTCCATCTGGGTAAGCAAATTCACTCAAGAATTGTGAAAAAGGGTGAATCTTTGGTGAAAAATGGGTACATTGAGACGAAATTGGTGGTTTTCTATGCGAAATGTGATCAGTTAGATGTTGCTTTAAGATTATTTCGTAGAGTTGGTGAGCAGAATGTGTTCTCATGGGCTGCTGTTATTGGACTTCAGTGTAGATTGGGGTTTCTTGAAAATGCATTGTTGGGGTTTTGTGAAATGGTGGAGAATGGGTTTGAAGGTGATAATTTTGTGATTCCAAATGTGTTGAAAGCTTGTGGTGGTCTTTTGATGGTGGAATTTGGGAAAGGGGTTCATGGGTATGTGGTAAAAATGGGGTTTGAAGAGTGTGTTTTTGTGGCAAGTAGTCTTGTAGATATGTATGGGAAGTGTGGGGCTATGGAAGATGCACGCAAGGTGTTCGATTTAATGCCTGAAAGAAATGTTGTTACTTGGAATTCAATGATGGTGAGCTATTCTCAAAATGGGATGTACGAGGATGCGATTCGAGTGTTTGTTGATATGAGGAAAGAAGATATTCAACCTAGTGTTGTCACTATGGTAAGCTTTCTTTCAGCTACAGCTAATCTTTGTGCGGTTGAAGAAGGTAAACAGGGTCATTCGATTGCAGTCTTAAACGGGTTAGATGAAGGTAACATTGTGGGCACGTCGTTGATTAATCTTTATTCAAAAACAGGTTTGGTTAAAGATGCTGAGAAGGTGTTTAGTAAGATGAGTAAAAAAGATCTTGTAGCATGGAATTTGATGGTATCTTGTTATGTACAGGATAAAGATCTAGAAAAAACACTAGGTGTGTGTCGTGAGATGTTATTGGAAGGATTAAAGTTCGATTCAGTGACAATGACATTGATCGTGACAGGTGCAGGCAATAGCCAGAATCTAAGACTTGGGAAAGAAGCACATGGTCAATGCATTAGAAACAATCTTATGCTTGACATGGCTGTTGCAAGCAGCATTATTGATATGTATGCTAAATGTAACAAAATATATGATGCAAGAAGGGTTTTTTCGTCATTGCATGCAAAAGATCTCGTGTTATGGAACACATTGTTAGCTGCTTATGCTGAAATTGGGTCAAGTGGTGAGACCTTAAAGTTGTTCTATCAAATGCAATTAGAGGGTGTACCTCCCAATGTGGTTTCATGGAATTCAGTGATCCTTGCGTTTCTGAAGAACGGGCAAGTTAAAGAAGCCATGGTTTTGTTTTCAGAAATGGAATCTTTTGGCGTTGAGGCAAATTTAATCACACATACTATTCTGATCACGGGTTTGGTTCAAAACGGATGTGTTGATGAAGCGATTACTAAATTCGTTGAAATGCAAGAAAAGGGGATAAAACCAAATAGTATAAGCATAGTGGGTGTACTTTCAGCTTGTAAAAACTATGCGTCATTGCAGCTTGGAAAAGCCATACATGGATATGTATTAAGGCATGGAATGCATATAAATTCCGTATTAGCAACTTCTATGGTGGACATGTATGCAAAATGTGGGGAAATAACTCAGTCAAGAAAGGTATTTGATATGATTTTATTAAAACAATTACCGTTATATAACGCTATGATCTCTGGTTATGCGTTACATGGATGTCACTCAGAAGCTATTGCTATTTTCAGGGAACTAGAGAATGAAGGGTTAGATCCTGATAGCATAACGTTCACTCATGTTTTGTCGTCATGTAGACATTGTGGACTAATAAACAAGGGTTTGGAGATTTTTGTCGGTATGGTTACAAAGTACAATGTGGCCCCAAGTATGGAACATTATGGTTGTGTGGTGAGTCTTCTTTCTAAATGTGGAAAGTTTGAGGCTTTTCGGCTTGTTAAAAACATGCCTTTTAAGCCTGATTCACATATACTAGGGTCTTTACTTGCGTCTTGTAGAGAACATGATGAGATTGATATTGCAAAGCATTTAACAGAGAATTTGAGCAAGTTAGAGCCAAATAATTCAGGAAATTATACAGCTCTTTCGAATGCATATGCAGCAAACAAAATGTGGGATGAAGTATCGGATTTGAGGAGTTTAATGAAGGAAAAGGGGATTAAGAAGAACCCGGGGTGTAGTTGGGTTCAAACTGGAAAAGAACTTCATGTCTTTGTTGCTAATGATAGATCAAATCCACAAACTGATGAGATTTACGCGATGTTAGCTTTGTTGAGAGCGGAAATGCAAGCGTATGTGAATCTTTGACTCGTGGTAGGTCAAACGGGTCGTTCTTTGTTAAACGTGTGTCATCAGTGGATCGAACATATAACAGATATGCACATACATACCCTGTGAACACTTTCTTGATTTTCTGAATTTTGTAGCATATAGAAATAAAAAAGTAGCAATAGTTGCAATAAGTGCAACTTCTGAGTTCTGAGTAAAACTAATGGTAGAATCAGACTTCTTGGACAATTCATCATGAAGATAGAAATCATGGTTTTTTTACGAATTCAAGTGAACGAGTCAACAGACCCTTTGACCCGCTTCGCCTATAGCAAAATCAAAGCTGAAGCTGAAGAAATGATGAACCTTATGCAGCTCTGGTTATTATAATGAAGCATCATATTACAAGGTATAGAGATTCTTTAACCATTTAAAAACCATGTTATGTAAAACTTTTGTATTTTTTTAGTCATTGTATGTTAATGTTATCTTTCTAGATCAAAATCCTCTCTTTAATATGTTATGCTACTCCATTTTAATTTTTTATTGTTATTTAGTAACTTTTTTTGTATACCAAATATACTTATTAAATTAGTTGAGTTGTAATTAAGGGTTACAATAGATCATTAGATCCTCCGACCTATAAATTGTGTGAGATGCATGAACCTGAATGTTACACATGATTTACCCAAATTTATTTTATCTTTAACTTTTACATGTTAATACTCTAAAACTACAAAAAAATACAAATATTCATGTAACTGTTATGTTCAAACTATTAAGTATGATGTTTATTTTTTATAAGTGTAAATTCTAGTATACAATATCTAATCAGTTTAAGCTATGATATAAAATATTTTTTTTTATAAATTTATAAATTAAACGGGTTCACAACATGGTTTTTTAAAGAATATAGATAAAAACATAGAATTTTTCAATACATAATCAATTTTAAGAGAAGAGAACTTTAAATTTACTTTTGCTAAATTACGACTCAAATAATTATGTATTCGTATTCTTAAACCATATAAACTTTTAATCTATCTAATATTAGAAATTTGAACTCTAGCCTTGTTTAAAGAGTCTTTGCATGTAATATTTATCCAAACTAGTGTGATCATGTCACGTGCGTTGCGCGTGTGATAAAAATCACAATAAGTGTCACAACAAGGCTCGGGACCGGTGTTTGGTTGCGGCTGATAACAATAAATGATAGTCACGCCTAGATAACTGATGCTAGTCCAGTCATTGTCACGGCCCATAACATAAAAACAAAAACAACCACATACGCAATCGAACAACCTTCATCTCAAATGAACACATCGACATCCCTAACACTAAAACAATGATACACCAAACAAAAATCGATCTCGGATGATGTAGTTCATCGTCATCGACACTGGTTTACATCAAAGCAAACATGAATGACCTTCAACCTGCTAGAATAGTAAAATCAGATACACATTGATACATTGAATAGTCTCAGACGTGGATACAATAATCATCATCGACTAATTCTGATTATAACTGTTCATCCTTGTCTCTAATTATATATTATATTACCAGCCGTGCGTGTGAGTGTAACCGATGACTAATTAAATCACAACCGTTAGATTAAGCTGAAATTAAATAGGAACATTATACTTCTTCATTTTCTTAAATATTCCGATAGTCCGATTAGTCACACCAACCTGAAGCACCATCACCATTACTCTCTCTCTCTCTTTGGGTCCATCGGCCGCTCCTTCTGAATTCTAGCAAATGCAATGCCATCCTAAGGTAAAATTTTGTTTTGATTAATTTTTAGTTTTTATTTCTGATAACAATTATCATCTATATACCGTTTGTTTTTTTATTTTGATCTTCTGATATTGAGTTCCCTTTCTCTTTGACTTGCAATATATATAAATATTACTTGGGATTATAAATAGAAAACCATTAGATTCCCACTTAGTTGTTAAGTTTCTGATTCATTGTATACAAATAAATGGACATACTAATCTTCAATGTCTTTTCAAATCTTGATTTTCATGCTCCCAAAAGCTTGCTTAAATTCTGATTTGATGATAGTTTTTGATATGGAATCATTGGGAGACTGATCCGTCAGTGAGTAATATATTCTCTTTTATCAAACTAAGTTCTATATTTGGCAATGATGACCCATGACGACATGTGGAAATTGATGTTCTTAAATCGCATGCAAGTTGTTCGATAATATGCCTCAAGAATGACTAAGGATTTGATGCCTCCTAGCGATTGAGTACTTATTAAGGTGAGTAACTTTTATACTTCGAACATCTGAATAACTAAAAACTGTGTGTTGGTCCGTGTATTCAAATTACTTTAAAGGTGTGATGCCAATCCTCTGTTATTTGTCTAGGACAAAGTTTGAAGTTATTTCTCATAAGAATATGAGATTTTCCTCTACAGTACGTGCTTTAAAAGGATCTTCATCCATGGAGATAATCCTTCAATGCTCATGGTAATGCCATCTATTTTTTATCTTCTAAATAGATTAAAGAAGAATTGTGGTTTTTATAATCATTCTCTGTGGCTATACATGTTAGTGTTCTCAAGCAAACTAAATGGTAATCTTTGTATTGCATTTGAATATATAACCTTATAGCGTTGGTGGTTTTCTACCAGGTTATGATTTTGAATTGCATTATGATTTATCATTCACCTTAAAACCAATTAAATGACATTTATGTTTGCGATGAAAGTTTAATGTATTCTTTGGTCAATTGAGTTTTTATTGTGGGTTGATTAGAGCACTTAGAACTGCAAACGTTGGTATTGAGTTATCTGCTCATTTTAAGTGAAAGATATTAGATTTGGATGCATTAGGTCATGAAAAATATTTACTTTGGTACTTATATGTGTGTGATGATATAACATCATGTTTATAGAGATGATTTTCATATTGTTTGACTGGGTTCTTATTGTCATCAACTAGGTTTTCCTAAATTGGTTACTGATGCATTTCAATGACCCAAGTACAACACTTGCATTGTTGCATGTTTTGTTTCTTGGTTTAGCTCATAGGTTCATGTACATGTTCAGATGATATAATTTTTGTTTCACTTCACTTTCAAGTCCTTTCTACAATAACAAAACTAATGAATCTATTTGCTTGCATATTTGTTACTATTATAATCTTTTGAATCCCTATACATGTTTTTTTATTTGTTTTCCAGCATTATAATCCTTTTGATTTCCACTCAAATGAATTTGTTTGTTAATATTAAGACTTCATAGTCTTTTTATAGTTGTTGCACTATTCTTTTTGTTTGTTTATAGTTGTTTGTCTGTTTATAGTATCAAGTTTTAAATTATATGCATCAATTACTCAAGTATTTGTATTGAATAATTAACAATAAATGTATTGTTGATATGTTATAATTTTGCTTTATGTTATATTTTTTGTCATACTAGAATGATGGTCATTATATAGTTGAAAGTTGTAGTCACCAGTGACTTCTTCCTCTCCTATGGTGATACATTTTTTTGCAATTCCCGATGATGTGTGCTAAAGGAATTCATTTGCGTGGACTGTTATGGGAGATCATAAGTGTGGTCACTAAATGCCCCCTCCCCAAACGCGCGCGCACATACACACCGACATTCTGAATACTCACTCCAATAAAATCATATCTTCATTTGCAATGAGAGAAATTATATTTGAAGAAATTATATTTGGAGAAATAAAACCATATCAAATGACCTATTTGGTCTTTTATTCATGAGTTTGTTGGTTTCAACTTTACATTATATTGTTTACTTCTCTCATTGTCAATGTGGGAATACTATCAAGGACTTAACATGTGTGCTAAGCATTGAGAGCTCAAACATAGTGTGTGTATCAAAGGGCTATTGTTGCTATGTTGTTGAAAAATATGTAGAGATTTATGAAGTGGTTGATGCAACCCAAACATTCAAAGTCTATCCTGCATGCTGCACAAGTGCATTGAAGAAGAATGCTTAGGAAGTTTCACACATGCAACAGAAATATTCTAAATGTGAAATCTTCCGAAGCCAAAACCAATATCTTCTGAAGCCAAAGATGAAGTCTTCTGAAGCTTTAGAGACAAAGTCTTCTAAAGCTTTAGAGACAAAGTCTTCTAAAGCTTTAGAGACAAAGTCTTCTGAAGCCTCAACTCATGAAGACAGACTTCTTTTGAATACTGTTAACATATGCTTTATCTGATGTGCTGTTCCATAAAGCTGGACACCTTTCCGCTGCATCTCTATAAAGTCACCAACTTACGTGAGTTGGTGAAAAGGTCCATGCTTTTGGTAACTATACATTGAGGTCTTGAGTCTGTAAACTTTCTACTTCATGTATTTTATCCTTTTTGTAATAGATAAGGATGTGAGCTATGGCATGTCATAGTCACTAGTCAAAAGGCAATCTGCCTTTTGACTTTACAATTGATTTTGTTTGTGTCTAGTCAATTGTATCCAACTGGCTTTCAAAGTATAGCCAACTGTAGGATGTAGTATAAGTATTCTTTGTTCTTGTATCTTTCCATTATGCTTTGTAACACTTGTAATAGAACTTGAGAAAGCAATATATTGCATTCTTGAAACTAAACACTTGTGTTCTCTTGTTCTGTCTCTTACTTATTACTTGTGTTCTTAGTGTCATACTTGTGGTTAATACAGTCTTACTTTTTGATTAAGTTTGGTTAATCTCCTCTTTGTGTTGTTATGTTGTAAGTGACCCCTTCACCGGTCCTGCATTTGGTATCAGAGCTTTCCAGGCTCTTGATATAAGATCTCACCATCTTAAGATCTCTCATACACATAAATACTAAACTTTTCAAATAGCAGCTATTTCCAAGACTGATATGGAAACTGGAACCATGAACAAGTCTCCACTGATCACTCTTGATGACTTTGATACTTGGTGCCTGAGAATGGAAGGTTTCATCAGGTCTCTAGACTCAAGAATATGAGAGTCTGTTGAGAGTATACCTTTCATACCTAGCACCCCCTCTGCTACTGGTGCTGGTATGATCCCTAAGAATGTGGCTAACTACTCTGATGAAGATAGAAAGAGAGTAGAGATTGATAGAAAAGCTATGACAACCCTTCAAACTGTCATTCTAAACTCTGTGTACAGAGGTTTCAAGAAGTCCAAAATAGCTAAGCAGCTGTGGGATGCACTGAAACTGATGTATGGGGGTTCTTTCGAAGCCAAGGAGAACAAGAAAGATCTCCTGAAGCAGCAGTTTGAAAACTTCACCTTCAAAACAGGTGAAACCATAACTCAACAATACTTCAGGTACGTTGAGATTGTGGATACCCTTGTGGATGGAGGAGTTCCTCTTGAGAACAGAGACATTGTAAGGAAGTTCATGTCCTCACTTCCTAGGAAGTGGACACACTACTGTGTGGTGATCAAGAGGATTGAAAATCTCAAAACTCTTACTCTGACAGAGTTATATGGGATTCTTAGTGGCTACCAGATGGA
>BJCM01272887.1:47209-63978 GCA_018326385.1 Flaveria bidentis | reverse complement strand
AATTCTTACCTTGAAATCCGGCCTTTTTCTTGTTCTTCTTCAAAGATCCGAATGTTCTCCTCTTTCTCTCTCTAAAATTCGTCTGAAAAGGTTGTGATGGGAGGATGGGCGGCCATGCCCACCTTTTATACCAACTTTTGTACTTTTTGTCCTTTTTGACACTTTAGCCCTTCAACTTGGGTTAAATTAGCATTTCCTACCTTTATTATTCCCTTATTGTCTTTTTTTTAAATATCCGGGTGTTACACCTGATCCTGAAGGTATGAGTATTCCAGGTCTAAGGATATGATTGCAATCAAGGAATTTTTCAAGGAAGAGGCTAAATAGACTTCAAGGTGAATCTTCAAGAAGATTAGTCAAAGAGCTCTCAAGAGACTGAGAAGATGTACAACAAAATGATCATATCAGACATGGACAACCCATAATATCTTAAGATTACAAAGAGAACCAGAATCCTGAAACCTCAAGAGATTAAATCCATGGAGTTAGTACGAAAAACTCATGAAAAGAGAAAGGAATTGATGGGTATGTTTCCAAATTATGAGCATAGTGCTTATAAAGTTGATTTAGATTAGAAACAACTTTGAAATAAAGCTAGATCTGCTGGAGATTTAGTAAGAAATGTACTTAATACAGGACAATCGATTTTAGAGCTATTAAATGGTATGATTGTACCTGATAAGACAAAGGATGTAAAATAATGGTGTGGGAGTATGATGAGGTACTTGATGTCTTTCTGTTAAAGAGAGTTAATGTTATATGTGATGTCTATAACTTTTATTCAAGCATCATAAAACTCCTTGTCCAAGACTTAAAGGAATTGCATAAGTTACCTCTCATAAACCCTTCTAAGGCAGCTAGGGGAGAGAACTTTGTAAAAAATTTTGACAGAGGAATTTCTAGAATGCCATCCTTTTTACAAACAAGATGTGATCAAGAAGACAATATGTATTTTCAAAAGTTAAAGAGGAAAGACAAAGGAGAGTCAAGCACATCCATTGATATAGATTATTCAGAAGCCTTTGGAGATAAATATTTTGAGTAAATTACCAATCCAGGATTGAAAGTTATTGATGGTAGTAAAACTTCCAAACCAATCCTGACATGGTTTTATGACTCCACAGACTTTCACCTTAAGCTGGTCAAAAACAAAGATGATTGGGATAAAAATCTGATTAGTTTATTTGGAGTATTTGAGTTGAAACTCCTTCACCCGAACTACATATCATTCTTGTCGAATCTGAAATTTGAACAACTATCTTCTATTGAAGCTGAGCATGATAGAAAGTATTTCATGACTATTATGAAAATTTTCTTTAAGGAAGGCAATGGCGTATGCAAACATTTTGAAGAAAAACATAGAAAATATAGAGTTCATGAAAATCTCATGCAAAGGAGTGCTGGAGATCTACACAAAAGACAATACAACTCCAATTAAGATGTATGCAAATATGGATATAGCCGGTCTATCTAAAGAAACACTTCTGGTGATGGAGGCTATGGAGATCACAACTAATGATCCAAAGCCCGAGCAAGGTATTTTGGCAGAGAAATTAAAATCATCAATAAAGAATGCTTTACGTGAATTGGAGCTGTATAAAGAGAAGCCCATGTTTAAAGTAAAAAAAGAACCTGAAGAATTTTCTTTTGACTAAATACCTATGCAAATCTTAGGGGAGTATTGTTGGAGGCCTTTGAAGATTAGCATTAGTGTTTATGTTTTAGTTTTTGTCATAGTATAGGGACGTAATTTGTAAATATATATTCTTTTTGTTTCTTTATTAGTATAAATAGGATTATATGTATTTTGTGCAGGTAAATGCATAGATTTAGACTTTGAGAACTCTCTCTATGTACATTGTATTCCTTTGCTAATATCAATGAAACTTCTATGAATTTTTCTAATAACTATATTTTTTTGATTACATTGTTCATATAATTTTCAATTGCATCTTATCTTACACACAAATCGATCCATTTAAACCTATCATAAATGAATGTGTCATGTCAATTTTAAAATCATGAATAAATTTTTTAATAAGAAATTGGTACATGGCTTGCCTAAAAAGGAATTTTTATGCAAGGATAACTATATTGCATGTCTGAAAGGAAGGCAACATAGAGTATCTCATAAATCCAAAGTTGTTAACTCTATCACCACTCCATTGCACTTATTGCACATGGATATGTTTGGTCCCACAAGTATAATGAGCATTGGAAGGAAATCATACTAGTTTGTGATCATTGATGATTTTAGTAGATTCACATGGATATTCTTTTTAGAAACTAAAGATAAAACTGCTGAAATTTTAAAATCTTTTATTCATAAAGCTGAAAGTTAAATTGATCACATGGTCAAAATAATTAGAAGTGATTAAAGGAATGAGTTTTAGAATCTAGTTCTTGATTCATTCTATAACTCAAAAGGGATCGCTAGATAATATAGTGCCCCTAGAACTCCTCAACAACACAATGTTGCTGAGAGGAGGAACAGGACACTTATTGAGGTTGTTTAAACTATGTTAGTTGATTCAAAGCTGCCTCTAACATTCTAGGCAGAGGCAGTTAGCACTGCATTCTTTGTGTAGAATAGAGTTCTCATAGTTAAGCCATAGGGAAAAATCCCATATGAGCTATGGAACAAGAGCCCACCATTCATTGGCCTTCTAAGGTCCTTAAGCAGCAAACATACTATACTTAACACAAAGCACAATTTATAAAAATTTGTTGAAAAGTCAGATGATGATATCTTTGTTGGATATTCCTCCAACTCTATTGTTTATAGAGTATACAATATTAAAAATCAACAATTTGAGGAATCATCTAACATTGTTGTCAATGATAACACTCCTTGTGTTAGGGGGAATGGCCCTCATCATATCTTTGATTTAGAATTGATTTCAAACTATTCTAACCTTCTTGTGAGAATGTTTAAGCTAGAACAGATACTCAAAGTGATTTGATGATGACCAACTATTTGAGTTACCCAGACCTATTCCAAGTTATCCAAGAGTAGATGATGATCAAGCTCTCACTATTGTTAGATCTGATAGTATGAGTATCTCAAGAGGTAGTGGAGCTTCAACAAGTTGTCAGCCTAGTGAGCCTCAACAGTCATCTGGTGACAATACACAACTCCAAGATGATGGAAGTAGCATTCTAAAGGAATAGGAAACTATTAATGCTGGTTCACAGCCAACTGATATAATGATGTTTCTCATTCATTCAATCAATCCGCATTGAATGAGTTTGAAACAACAGCTGATCCAAATGTTCAAGTTTCTGAGCCAAACATGACCAATCTAATTTTGTCTTTACAATTGGATGTGATCCTAAGGCTCAAAATTCACAACATCCATTCAGCTAGGAACATAATTGGAGATGTCTCTAAAGGTGTGAGAACAAGGAGATAATCTCACAATGGAAATGTCTGCTTGTACTCATGCTTTTTATCTTAGATAGAACTCAAGAAAGTAGAGGAAGCCTTGAAAGATAGTAGCTAGGTTGAATCAATGCAAGAGGTCTTGCTTCAATTCAAATACAAAATATTTGGAACCTATGTCTACTACCATCGGTCAAATACTAATAGGCACCAATTAGGTTTTCAGGAACAATAGAGATGATAGAGGCTTGATCAACAAGAACAAGGCAAAACCAGTAGTTCAAGAATACACTCAAGAGGAAGGAACTGATTACACTGTTGTCTTTGCTCCTATGGCAAGACTTGAGACAATGAGGATCTTTCTTGCTTATGATGCATCCAAGAATTTTACTGTCTATCAACTTGATATCAAGTGTTCCTTTCTATATGGGGATATACATAGGGAAGTTTACGTATGCCAGCCTTCAAAATTTGAAGACCCACAACATCCCGACTATGTGTGCAAAATGGATAAAGCTCTCTATGGGCTGCAACCAGCACCTAGGCTGTGGTATAAGACTTTGTCTCAATTTCTCCTATAGAATGGTTATACCAGAGGTACCATTGATAAGACTTTTTTCATATTGAAGTCTAGAAATATATTTTGCTCATCCAAATCTATGTTGATGACATCATATTTGGTTCTTCAATTGACCAAATGTGCAAAGACTTTGAGAGCATCATGAAGAAGTAGTTTGAGATAAGTTCTATGGGAAGAATGGACTTTTTCCTTGGAATTTAGGTAAAGCAGATGAAGGAAGGGTTTTTTATTAATCAATCTAAATATGTATCTTAGATTGGAGAGATTTGATATGAAACATTGTAAGCCAGCAAAGACTCCTATACCTAGAAACCACAATCTTTGTCCTGACAATTATTGGGTCTCTGATGTGTCTCACAGCAAGTAGACCTAATATCATGTTTTCAACATGCATTCGTGTAAGATATCAGCATGCTCTAAAGGTGTCTCACCTAGTTGCTGCCAAGAGAATCCTTAGATACATCAAAGGAACACCTAAACTAGGTCTTTGGTATCCAAGGAGCAATAATTTCAATATTTATAGCTAATTCTAGTAGTGACTATGGTGGTTGCAATATCAATAAGAAAACCATATCAGGAGGATGTCCATTTCTTGGTGGAAGGATTATCTCATGGCAATGTAAGAAGCAATCATATGTCTCAACATCAACTGCTGAAGCTGAATGCATTGTTGTTGCTAGTTGTTGTGCTCAGCTGCTATGGATTTAAAACCAGATGTTAGACAGTGGATTCAACTTCATGAGTACTCCTATCCACATTGACAACAACAGTGCTATCTCCATTACTAAAAATCCAGTCAAGCACTCCAAAATAAAGCACATTGACATCAAGTATCATTTTATTAGAGATATAAGAAAAATCTAATTAAGCTAATCAAAGTTGATTCGAATGAACAATATGCTAATTTGTTCACCAAATCCTTTAATGAACAAAGACTCAAGTATCTTATTACGGCTATTGGGATGGTAAACATTGATTATTCTATCTCATTTTAAAAACCTTTTAAAGATGTGTCTTGTATTTGTCATTACAATCTAAGCCCTGTTACAAAAGGTTTTTCTTCAAAAATTTCTCTAAGTATAAAATCTTCCGAAGAGGAACTAACCCTCGAAAGATGTTACATATATCTTTTAAAGAAAAATTCCTCCAAGGGAAATCTTCGTTTTGGAAGAAGCATTTTATGGCACATTGAATCTCCTTCCGAAGCTTAAAACTTTTTCACTCGGAAAGCCCCTCTTGCCTTCTGAGGTATAATACTTACCTTCGGAAGTGAAATTGCCTTTGGAAGAAGATTACCTTTGGAAACGTTTTATACTCAGAAGAAAGCCTTACTATGCAGCGGAAATCCTTTGGGCCCCACAACTGTAAAAGATAAATATTTTCTTAATGATGTCAGAATATTTTAAATGGTTTAACCATACCGCCCATATCACATCATACCCCAAACTATCACTTCACCTTATCCATCTGCCATTACCACCTATTTAAATACTTCCGACAAACCCATTTTAATTTTTTTACCGATTATTTTACCCAAAAGCTTTCTTCATCTCAAATTTACCCTATCTCAAGCTCATTTCTCTGTTTCTTAGTCACAATGGCACGAAACCCTAAGCACAATAAAGTCGCACTCTTGGATTCGTCCAAGGATACTGACTTTTCTGAAATCATCTCCTTCCTAACCTATTCAACCTAATTTATAGCCCTAACTGTCAACCCCATCGTGTACTCAAACCACTTGGCTGAATTTTGGGGGAACAAACAGATTACAAACCTAAACGGAGTTAGGGTTCTGAAGTCAAGCATTTGTGGTCAAGAGTTTATCATTTCTGAATAGACCATCAAGGAGCATCTGGAGCTCCATGATGAAGGCTCTCCTATAGAGTTTCCCAAGGCAGACCTTGATGACATATATAACCAAATGGGATATGGTGGTGATGTGAGTAGGTCCACTGTGTACAAATTTAACTTCTCTTACCATTAGAAGTTCTTGTTGCACATAGTCCTTCACTGCCTGTCTAACAAGTCCGGGGAATGGGATCGAATCCTATATGGACAAGGATGCCTAGTTCATGGGTTGGTAAAAGGCCTTCCCTTCAACTATTCTAGATTTGTGCTGACCAATTTGATGGGAAACCTTTAAAGGGAGACATTCTACATGTATCCCCAGTTTATCCAGCATATTAATAGTTGTGAGTTGGACCAGAGTAAGGTTGTTTGTGCAGTTGCTCTGACTGTCCCTCACATGAGGCCAACCAACTTCAAAGTACTGAAGAAGATGTCCACCAACTTTACAGGAAGACACACTGCACTTCTTACAGGTATGATTGAGTGCATAGCTCCTGGTGTCATCCTTGTTAACCCTACAGGTGATGAACCCACACTAGCAACAACCTTCATAATGCCAAACCTACCTTCTCACCCGATCAAAGTCACATACCAGAGACGTCCCAAACAAACCCTTGTTCAATCTACTTTGATTGAACTAGTCCTTTAGGTTCAAACCAAAAAGATTAGAGTGGAAACATGGGATCCTACTCTGTCAGAGGTCCCACCTTCTTTCACTATTGACCCTAATATGGGTTTTGAGTCTCCTCGGTCTCAAACCCATGAGCCCGAAACCCAAGCTAACACCCCTCAGGATGACTCCTTGTACTCTCCTAAGCAGCCAAAAAGGGACAACCTCCTCATAGACTTAATGCCAATAGACATTGACCAAAGTTCCAGGTCATTATGTCTCTTCAAGGCAATGAAGTTGATCCACAACACCCTCTTAAGGATAAACAGAGCCTAGAGAGACCTCTTATATCTAGCCCCATTAGCAAGCCCAACCTGAGGTGAGCCCCACTAATATGGAGGGGACTCATATGGATTCAACTGCCATAATAGAAAGAGCCTCATTGGATCCTTAGGAAAGTGGTAACATCTCTGAGACTGAATCTATGACAACCGTGCCCATTGATGACTCTGAAAGAGACATCATTAGGCATGAGAAACTAGGGTGCCAAGAAACAACATCTGGTGGTGAGAGTGAACATACAAGGAATGTTATCTCATCTCCCCATGATTCATCAAAAGAAGATGAGGGAAGTCTACAACTCATCATTCAGGACCTACTTTCTAAAGTCTCAAACCTTGAATCAAAGGTTAATAATTTAGAGGATAGGTCTGCCACTCAGCAACTTAAGATTGGAACTCTGAAGGCCAAACTAGTTGAGAAACAGATTGAGAGATCTATTAAGCATGTTGTAAGGCCCCGTTCCCGGGACACTTACCGTTGGCCAATCATTGCACATAAAACATATAATTACATTTAACTTTCATAAAACATCACAGCGGAACATTACAATAACTTTTCATTTCATTATAAATGCTTTTTCAAGTTAATACAATCATTCATTACAAAACATCATTCGTTCGTATTACAATGCAAAAACATTATACAAAAGAATGCCATCCAAACAAAGCCAAGTAGCTGCCCCGTGCCATCCCCAGCAACTTTACCTGCCAACTGAAAAATGCATAAGAAGTTAGCGTTGCTGAGTGAGGTCTAGTTATAAAAAACATTACATTACCTTTCATTCGTTAAAGCATTTTTATTACTATCGCACATGATCACACATCATATATACACATAGATAATATTATTATTATCTTCATCATTCATTCGTTAACTTTCATTATTTACTTTCATTTGTACGTTCATCTTTACTTCTTTACATCCATCCAAAACCATGAATTTTACCCCACCGTCACGCATAAAGTGGGTACTGGGTCAAGGTCTATCATAGACTGCCCCTTCATAGCGCTCAGCAGCCTGACTACAACACCTAGGGTAAATTCAGGTGTACCATTGTCATGTGCTATACCCCACCGTCACGCATAAAGCGGGTACTAGGCTGAGGTCTATCATAGACCCCCCATCATGGTGCTCAGCAGCCTGACCACAATACCTAGGGATAAGCGACAAAGGTTCCATCCTAATGGTCGGTCATAAAGACGGACCCCGGTGTGCATCCTTCTGGGGTAGCTATCCTACACACCGTTGAATTGACACTCTTCATTGAATGTGTTTCTCGATAAAGTGCTTGCAAGACTTTCTTTACCATCTTTTATTCATTAATGCATGCATTCTATCATTGTGTTCCTCTTTTCTTTATCTTCTGCTTTATGTTACATAATACTTTTTGTTTCATTCATTAACATTCAACGTAAAGCCATGGGAAATAATCAATCATAATAAGAACATCAACAAGAACAGACAAACATCATCATCACACATGCATAACAAGCATCATACATACCATCATACATCAATCATACATCATACGTCATCATCATATATCATTCTTGCCCATCACATCATCTATGACCTCAAAAGTCAATTTACATGAACCCTCGGGAACCTTCCAAGTCAAAACCTACATCTACCCATTTCTCCTAAATCAAAAAAATATATTGTCTTCATCCGCATTAGCATGTTGTTCATCCACATTAACTTGTTGTTCATCCGCATTAACATGTTGTTCATCCACATTAACTTGTTGTTCATCTGCATTAACATGTTGTTCATCTGCATTAACATGTTGTTCATCCGCATTAACTTGTTGTTCATCAACATTAACATGTTGTTCATCCACATTAACTTGTTGTTCATCCACATTAACATGTTATTCATCCGCATTAACTTGTTGTTCATCCGCATTAACTTGTTGTTCATCCGCATTTTGTTCATCCACATTAACTTGTTACTCATCCGCATTAACTTGTTGTTCATCCGCATTAACATGTTCTTCATCAGCATTAACATGTTGTTCATCCGCATTAACTTGTTGTTCATCCGCATTAACTTGTTGTTCATTTGCATTAACATGTTGTTCATACGCATTAACTTGGGAAAACTTAGGCAAATTCTAAAACTTAGGCGCATAAGAAGCCCCATTCGCACCTAAACTGATGATTTCAGTCCCCAAACATCACCCGTCATGTCCTAAGCTTAAATCTTACATTCTAAGCCATAGAAACACAACCATAAAATAATCATAACCATAATAACACCCAAAACAAACCCCGCCCACAAACACATACACGTTAACATAAAGGGTAAAAACCCATTTAATAAAAAAACATACATACATGCATTTCCAGCCCCAAAGCAGTTAAAAAAAAGTAAAAAGAGCGGTTCTAGAACTCACCTTAGTAGCTCTTTGGGTAAGACTTCTTCAAACCCGTTTGCAAATTTAGTTCAAACACCTAAAACCCACCAAACACACCCAACCGAACATACAAATACACATAAGCATATAACCGAGTCAAGGACAGTAAAGAACATCTTAAAACCATGAATTCTTACCTTGAATTTGAACTTTTCTTCTTGTTCTTCTTCAAATACCCGAGAATTTCTGCTCCTCTTCGCTTTCTCTCTCTAGAAATCCGAATGATATGGGTGTGTGGAGAACATGGGCGGCCATGCCACCTTTTACACCCACTTTTCAAACATTTTGTCCTTTTGGACACTTTTTATCCTTCAACTTGGGTAAAATATCTTTTCTTTCTTTTTCCTCACTTTATTCTTCTTTCTTTGTCTTTTATAAATAACCGGTGTTACACATGTACCCATTTAGGTCTCTTTGACCTCTTCCTCTAGCTCATTAGGCTCTTAGGATGGTTTTACCAAAAAGGGGGAGAGTGTTAAGAGACAAACATCAGATGAACCACAAATTCTAGCTTTAATAACCTTAACTTCAAGATACCTCGCTCAACAAGCAACAGTTACCTCCTCCATTTTTTCTTCAAATTGATCAAAGGATGCTCCAAGATCTAACCGGGTTCGTTTCTAAGTTCCTAATTGGATCTTCCATTGAACAGCCAAACCCTGATGTTGTTGTGGCATACTTTGGAGCCGAAGAGCTTCAGAGGCTGAATGCACTGTTACGCAGCGGAAATAAACACATTGTTATACGCACACACACAAAAGCAATAAGAATAAGAGAATTTATAGTGGGTCGGTCAAGATGACCTAGGTCCACTCTCAGCAACTAGGTATTTTTTATTAAGCTCAAGGGACAAGATTACAATACAATGACAATCTATATATAGAGATAATTAGGGTTTTAAGTAGCTTCAATAGGCCAGGTCCATAACTCTAACCAAAATCCCAAAGGCCTTCACACCATAACAATCTCCCACTTGAAGGCCTTGCGAATACTCCAGCTAGCCATCTAAGTACAAAAGAACCTTATCATCAGTAATCTTCAAGTAATAGATATCCTCCATGCCTTCAATTCCAAAGAACAAGCTAAGATTTCAATCCAAATCCCCTAGTTGAAAAGGCCCCTCTTCATCATTTACTTGAAAGGGCCCGTTGAAGCTCCCCCAAGCTCCAACCTAGTCGTAGCAGACTCAACCAACGACGCATCCTCTGTCTCAACTAGCTTACACGATCCACCAGATTCAGAAATACACCGAGAACCACTAACACTCTCTAAATTCAGCAAACAATCACTAGGAGAGATTTTTCTAGTCGTAGTCTTCAAAACCCAATGATTCTTATTGACTGTACCCAGAACATGCCCCACGCTCCCACTGTCACAAAATCCTCTAACTGGTTTAGACTTATGACCCCATTCAGCTACAATCTTTTCTCCAGACTTCATGTTTGCAAAATGAAGTCTCTTAGCAGCAGATTTAGCGAACCTGACTTTGGCTTGCTTAATCGGGTTGATCAGTCCCTCAGCAGGTACCTCCACCATGTACAATGACCCATTCTTATCCAATTTCCTAACATAAATTAATTTCTTCTTCAAACATGGAATCACCTTGATATTTTTCAAGTTCAATATAGTTCCTAATGGAGTCACTAAATCAATATCACCCATGCCCATTACATCAAGCATTCTTCCATCAGCAAGACTAACCTTCCGAAAATCACCAGTTTTCAGATTCATCAACATTTCACTGTTGTGTACAGCGTGAAACGAATAACCAAAATCTATGATCCAAGAGTCCACACTATTTTCAGCCTCAAGAACTAATACGCCACCATCATTGGCATCATCAATAGTAGTGTTCAAACTTCTCTTTGGACATTGACTCTTAACATATCAATCCTTGTTACATATCCAACACCTCACACTTTTCCTAGTCCGAGATGAACTCTTTCCCCGACTCCCACTGGCTTGGCTATTTTCCCTTCCCCTACCAACATGTAACATCTCAGAAGATGATCCAACATTTGCACTTTTCAGATGCGTGTCTTCACCTATCATAATGTCTCAGATCTTTTGAAATGTTATGTTGTTCGCACCCATAGAATTTGTAACTACACTTACAGTCCCAGACCAACTATCAGGTAGTGAAGATGGCAACAACAAAGCTCGATTCTCATTATTGAATTTTATTCCCACTAATTCTAATTTGGTAAGAATAGAAATCAGATCATTAATGTGGGAGGTGACTGAGCTTACCTCTTTCATTATTGTCACGACCAGTTCCCTCATCAAGAACACCTTATTAGCTTCAGACGGCTTTTCATACATATTTGACAGAGCCAATATTATACCACTTGCAGTGGTTTCTTTTATGATGTTAAAAGAAATGCTCTTCGTCAAAGATAACATAAAACCACTCTAGCTTTCTTTTCCTTGGAATTCCAAAGTACTCCTTCAGCTTTCTCCATATTTTCCGGTTTCTTTTCTAGTACCATATCCAAATCCTTTTAACACAACAAGGCTTCTATTTGCATCTTCCACCAATCAAAAATCAATGCCACTAAACTTTTCAAACACAATCTTCCCGTCCTCAGCCATAATAGCAAATTAGAGAAAAACAAACGAAACAGGCATGCTGAACAGTTGATATATAGTCAACAAAGGATAGAAAACCAGATCCGGTACTTCCAACCAAAACCCTAGACGAGCGCAAAACCCTAGACAATTGTGACGGTGGTGGCAACAACCTTAGACGATTACGATGGCAGTGACAACCCTAGACAATTAGGCAGCGATGGCGGAAACCCTAGGTGTCGGCAGAGATTTTGTTAGAGTGAAGACCAAACGGTGCAGAAACCCTAATTCATGTTTCATACGGAATCTTCAAAAAAAATTAACAGTAAATAGGATCCAAAAAGCTCTGATAGTAGTTGTTAGGTATCTTTATGCAGCGGAAATAAAAACACTATTATACGTATGCACACGAAAGCAATAAGAATAAGAGAAATTATAATGGTTTGGTCAAGATGACCTACGTCCACTCTCTGCAACTAGGTATTTTTTTTATCAAGCTCATGGGACAAGATTACAATACAATGACATAATCTATATGTAGAGATAATTAGGGTTTTAAATTGCTTCAATGGGACAGGCCCATAACTCTAACCAAAAGCCGAAAGGCCTTCACATCTTAACATTCACCTTCTACCACTGTCCAAGAAGTTGGTCAACCTAAGGTCTACATGGAACCTGAGATTAATTTAGAAGGGGAAATGGAGACTGATGGCCTAGCAACTAAAATAGTTGGGAAAAAAAGTGCATTGCCACAGACTTGTGAAGCTAAAGTCAAAGCCTCAGAAGAACCATTTCAATCTTTCAAAGCTAAGATGAAAGTTGTGGAAGGATTATTCCATTTATCTGAGGATCTCGTTATGAAAGATTCAATTATAGAACTAGCATTTGAGGTGAACAGTGAGGATTTTCTCAACCGACCCCTCACTCAAACTCCCAACCTGAAACCTCTACTCAAGAATCTCCAAAGTCTAGAGCTTCCGACGACACCAAAGGGAAGAGGAATATGACTACGAAAGAGTTTGTGGAGGAAGAAAGGTTAGAGAATCTGAAAAGGAAAGGTAGACTCCGAACTGGGAAGTTGCTAGTTGCAAGTAACAAAGTAGTTGCAGCCAACTAAGAGGCTATCAACAATAGAAGGAGAGTGGAAATCATTGACAGGCTGGTCAATCATGGAGCTTTTAATTAAGATGAGCTCTTGCTACTATTAAAGGAGTTAATTGAGTTAGAGAAGGCAACCCTATTGCAAATTGAACAAAAGAAAAAAACAGCAAGGCTGGCCTTGGAGAAAAAAGGGAGAGAAAGAAAAGAGAGGAAGATTTGTAGCTGAGAAGCAAAAGGATGTCTTTACTGAGCCCAGGTCATTCTCTCTAGAGGGATTGACTCCTCATAACAATGACATGATCTTGTGGCTTTTCAAGAAAGAGCAAGGTTATATGGAGAAAGGGAGAAATAAAGCAACAAAGAATAAACTAAGGGAGAAGAAGAAGAAGGATGAAGAAGAAGAAGGAGGAAGAAGAAGTTAGACTCACTGTTGTCAGGAAGATAAATGATAAAGCCTGGATGAAGGATTATCTAAGGGCTCATGGCTTCTTTGACAGGCAGGTGGGTCCTATGTCTTAGAAGACCCTACAGCGACATGTGAGTGACATCAAGGCTGACATTCGCTTAGGGAAAAAGAAAGAGATGTATAGAAGGGGACAGGAAATGACCTTTAAGCCAACACCTCAACCCCAACCTCAACCTGAACCAATCCCTTTCCCTTTTCCCAATAAAATCAAACCTTCCTCCAAACCATACACTCCTAACATATGTTGATGGTTCCTCAAGTTCCCTCACTAGGGATCAATTCATTGATTTGCCTAAAGGAACATTAGAACAGACCGTTAAACTCCTTGGCCTTAACTTTGATTCACTAAATAAAGAAGAGAAGAAGCTAAGAAGAAGGATGGTGACTCTACTGGATGCTAAGAAAGGGGATATAGTACTAACTCAGCACCTTGTGCTAAGAAGGAAGATCATCAAGTAGAAGTTTGAAGACTCTTCTCATAACTTTGTTGTTGAGAGAGAGAATAGTGAGATAAAAAAGCTCAATGCCTCATCTCTGCTACACTTAAGCATGTTCGACATTGCTAAGTTAGCAGAGAAGCCATTCTCTAACCCCTCCAACTTTGAGATAGCTACTCACATCAGAAATCATCTGAGCAGTCTTCATCTAGCCAATCTAACTACTAGGACCAAGATTAAAGAATAGTTGAAGCTAGAGAGAAGGATAAAAGGGAAGGATCAACAACCAAAGGCAAAGCCTTTCTTAAAATGGTTGAAAGTCATGAACTTGAGCCAATTGTTAGATGGGAGTATAACTACAACTCTCGACAACTAACTCTCTTTAGGGGGTCACAACAAAGGGTGCATATAATTCAGAGTGACAGACTAGATCTCCTATCCACTAATGATTTGTACAAACTTCTCAGCACCACTTCAGGGAAGGACAAAGAAATGGATAAACATATTCTATCCCTAGTGCTGAAGATTTTGAGAAGTAGGAATAAGTGACGATTTGGTAGCATCAGCCTAGGGGGAGTTTGTTGGATCTAAAAAGGCTGCTGCAACCAAAACCAAACACTTAGACATTTTTGGTACGACTAATAAAGGTCTTTCGAAGCTAAGGATAGAACTTCTGAAGGCAAATGGAGTTCTTTCGAAGGGAAAGTCAGAACTTTCGAAGATTATGTCTGAAGAATCTTCAAATCGCAAAACTCCAATTTCCGAAGACAAAGTCTTTCCTCTTTTAAAGTTCAAGATTTAGAAAAAACCAAGACAATGACTTCTGAAGTCTGAAGATCTTAAAAAAGCCTCAAGCCTCGGAAGAAGTAGCCTCTTTCGAAGTATAAGTGGCTTCGAAAGAACAAGTTCTTCTGAAGCAAGTTAACCTTTGGAAGAACCCACTATGAATTAGTAGACATAAGTATGGTCCTTCTAACACTCTGCTGCAAATGTCTGATATACTGCATGATGTTTCCAATGCCCATGTAGTTGACCATACTTTATTCTACTGTTCACCTTTTATTAGTTAGTACAGTTGCCAACTTTAGTTGGTGACAAAAGGTTAGTCATGGACATGTCATGACTACCTTATCTTAGATAATATTTTATTTAAGATACCTTGTCTTTAGTGATATAGTATTAGCTTTAGTTGTGACATCTGGTAGTTTTCCGCTACCAAACTCTGGTAGTTCAGTTAAGTCTTGCATACACGTGTCGTGAGCACACACTAGTTGTCGTTGAACGTTGGTGACTTAATAAAAATAATCTATGATAAAAAATAATAATATAATTATTAATGTTGATTATTAGTTTTGATTATGTGATTCATGAGTTTATAGAATTTTAAGTATTTATTTTGTGAATTTTACGCGACAACGTGTTATATACATATTTCATCTGTTATGTGACTCGTTGTAAATGTTTATGATTATTATTGTGAGTTAGTAATACTTATAAGTTGTAGTTGAAATTATTTAAAAGGTGTTAAAAATATTAGTTTTATAAAACATATACAAAAGGGGTTTAACTTGTAATTACCATTAAATCGAAAGTTACAATAATTAACCAAAAATCAAACCTTAACCCTCCCAAACACCCATTTGCGGCCAAATCCCGCCCCCCTCCCATTCCCACGAATTTTGAGCAAAAACAACAACAAGTATTCGGACATGATCAAGTTCCAAGTGATTCAAGGTGTTAACAAGCTCAATTGTTGATTTCTACATGTTTAAAGGTATGTTTTATCATGTTGTTCATAGTTTTGATTCTAGATGAACCCTAATCCGAAAATTGGTGATGAAAACATGAAATTAATGATTTTAGATGTTAATATGATGTTAGTTAGGTTGTATGAATGCTAGATTATGTTGATTGTGCAAGAAATCTATGGATTGATCATGTAGTTCATACATTGCCTTAAGTGGAAACTTTTTGTTCTTGGAATTCATGATTTGATGATGTTATGATGTTAGATACAATGCTTGGATGTTAGTTTAATTGGGTTGTGCAAGAAAATCCATGAATTTGAGGTGTTGATCATGACTTACTAAAAGTAGAAACTTTTGTGTATGATGATTGGGATTTTTGATAATTTGGTGATGATTAAGATGTTAAAATGAATGTTATGAACTTGGTTAGGTATTAAGTTGATGAAATTATGATTGAATTGGATGCCAGATCACTTTTGGGTGTTACTTTCCCAAAAATAATTTTTTTTTTTGTAGAATTTTAGATATGGTGATTTGGACATGCTTATGATGTTAGGATATTGTTAATAATGTTTGATGTGATAGAATGTGTTAATTGAGTTGCATGAAAGCTTGGTTGATCATGTAAGGAGTATAGGTTGTGGTGATCATACATGATGATGAATTATGGTTAGTGACTAGAAGATCATGTTTGGGATTGGATTGATTATCACTATGAATGTTGATTGGAATGAACTAAGTGAATGAATGCAATTATGATTGTCATACACACGTGCAAATCTGAGGCCCCTACTTAGTAGGATTGGCAATATTTAGGATGTGACGTCATGGGTGGCTTCACATGGCATGTAGTGCCTGATTAGATTTCACGTATGAGTTATTTGTTGTGATGTATTTTTATTGGTGTTGAACATGTTGGTTGTTTGAGATTTGTATGAGTGTATGATAATCTAATGTTGTATGAATTTGGGTTGATAATGTGATACACGTGAATAACTTATGTGATATTCATGTATGATAAGTTGATATGTATGATTATTGTGATGTATAACTTATGGGTTGATTATGTGATACACATGAATCATTTGTGGTGATGTATTTATATATATAGTAAGCATAATGATTGTTGAGATTTGCATAAGTGTATGATGATCTAATGTGGCATAATGACTTAGGTAGAACCTAGGTTGTTAATGTGATATACATGGATAAATTGCATGATACTCTTGTATGTTAAGTTATCATATATGATTAAACTATATTTCAACTAA
>BJCM01272887.1:28332-44462 GCA_018326385.1 Flaveria bidentis | reverse complement strand
AAAGTCCTCACACTTTCGGATCGTTAATAATGGTAACTAGCGGGAAATCTTGGGTAGTACTATTGGGTGTGACGAGCCCCACCTGTGCGACTCGAGGTTAAACGCGTGCAATATTATCCTAAACACAAACATCGTCACGACCTGGTAAGTCGTGACGGGAGGCAACAAACGAAACACAGTCAGCTTTGATCGCGAAATCACTATTGTTATTACTTGTGAATATAGACTAGTTATCTTATTCAATACACTTCTTATGTTATACAACTGTTAATATTTATGTTAAACTCAAACTCTTGAACTCACCAACCATTGTGTTGACATTTTTAGTATGCTATTTTCAGGTCGTTAACTCAACTTGCTAATAGGAGCACAACACGGGTCCAGCATGCATCCTAAGGCTTTATTTCATAGACAAATTATTTACCTTTTATATATGGGTTTTAAACATTATGATGGCACATGTTTGTCATATTATGCATTCATTTACTTTGGGTTTGTCTTATTTTTCAAAACGCTTCCGCATGGTTTTTTAAACTTTTGAATTTTGGTTGGTTTTGTTTTGAATGTGGCATATAGTGTCGTTCTGAGTAACTAGTGACTGTGATCCTGGTTTGTTTACACGCCTCGCGGTAAAACTCCGCGCGTGGATTTTGAGGGTGTGACATCATCCGCATTGGTCCATTCGTATGATGTTCAGTCGCCTGGAGGCCATGTGACTGAAGGGTGCCCATACGCCCAAATAGGGCTGTTGTACCCGAGGAAAAGCATAGTTAATTACTGACTTTCGGTGGAAAGTGCAGACGTAAGTTTTGACGTGGAAATTCCCGTAAGTTCACGTAAGATGATTGTTAAGACCATAGAGGGTATGTTGGGCATGATGATGATAGTGTTGCATATTTATGTATGATGTATGTTATGTATGTATAATGTTGCCCTGTATGATGATGATGATGACTGTGTATGTTGATGTTCTTGATTATGATGAATGTTTTTCTTTCCTGTGGCTTTACGTGTTACGTTAATGAATGAATTGAAAGTATTATTTAACGTAAAGTGAAAGATAATGAAAAGAGTAACATGATGAATGCATGCATTAATGAATGATGAAAGTAATGAAAGTCTTGCTAGCCTTGTATGTCGGGACATGCTATTGAAAGGTGTTAGCCCAACGGTGTGTGGGTTCGCTACCCCGGGAGGATACACATCGGGGTCTTTCTTTGTGATTGACCATTTGTATAGAACTATTGTTGCATACCTTAGGTACTGTGACCTGAGGTGCGGTGCACCGTTATAGAAGATCTATGATAGGCCTAGGTCCAGTACCATGAACAGAAAGGTATTGCACATGGCAATGGTACACCTAAACTTTACCTTAGGTGCTGTGGCCAGAGGTGTTGTGCACCGTTATAAAAGGTCTATGATAGGCCTAGGTCCAGTACCAGGAACAAAAGAGTAAAGTTTATGGTTTTGATGGAAACAAATAATGTAATGATGAAAAAATGTGAAAGTTAATGACGCACAATGAATGAACAGAAGTTAATGAATGAATGATGAAGATAATAATGATATTATCTATGTGTACGTATGATATATGATCGCATGAAAAATATGTTTTATTATAAAACTAGAACTCACTCAGCAACGCTGACTTTTATGTGTTTCCAGTTGGCAGGTAATGATTGCTGAGGATGGTACGGGGCGGCTACTCAGCTTTTTTGGATGGCATCCATTTATATAATGCTTTTGTGATGTAATGCAACAATGTATTTTGTAACTGGTTAACGATGTATTATTTTGCAAAAGCCTTTATAATGAAATGAAATATCATTTTTAAATGTTTCCGCTGCGATGTTTATTTAAGACAAATGTAAATATATGTTTTATATGCGATGATCGACCAGTTGTAAGCGTTCCGGGAACGGGGCCTTACAATATATAGATGTTTTGCTTTACATTTTGAAACACTTGTCATTTTCAAAATTTGAAAGGTTTGTAAGTAATTAGTGATCAATGAAATAATACCTTATTTACATGATTGTACATTCGATCTTGGCTTATGTGATAGTTTTAACACTCCAATCATCATTCATTCCGTGTTTGATGGATTGAGATCGATTTTATTATAATCCTACCAAGGAGATTACAGCTTCGTAGGGGAGTATTGGGCTACTTGATTTGTTGTACCTATTAGATAATTAGGCTCATTGGCTTTAATTTCTTGAAAGAAGTAATTAATTGTGTAAATGAGCCATGCTGGTGCGTAAGCTACTTAAGATCGACTAACTAAAAGCTCAAATTGAGTCAAGCTTAAACTAGCTCGAGCCTAGGTGAACTAAACCACGACTAAAATCTTAAACCCCTAAAAGAAGTTATCAAATTAGAAAAATGCACTTAAAAACATAAACATAATGCTTAAAAACACTAAAAGTTAGCTATGTTTTTTTAGTTGCGAATAACTAGGACATTTTGTAACATCCGACCTATTTTCAAACTATAAATCCAAACCCAAATCCATTTGAGTCAATTTTGTAAATCAAAATTATTGTTTAGTCATTTTATTTATTTTTGTGTTCAAAAAACAATAAATATGTCACTTAGTGAATTTAACTTAAACTCTATAATTTATAAAATAAATTTTAAAAGGTTAAAATTTATATGATTTTAAATATTCAATAAAAATAAATAATCAAATTGCAAAGGTTTTGTGAGTTTATAAATTCTATATTGATTGTATAAAAAACTAAGGTGATTAAATTAAAATTAGGTTTTAATATATTTAGAGTTTAAATTGTAATGATTCTATTAATTATTTATTTTATTTAAGTTTATATTTATTTCAAATTCCAATCATAACCCTCTTTTGAAAGACTTATAACTCACCATTAACACCATTCATAACCTCCTTCTAACCTTAACTATAAAAACAAACTTTAGGCCTCACGCTCATTCTTCAAAAATCGCACTCACATATCTTTCTTTCATCCATTAGTTTTGATCAATTTCAAGAATTTTCTTTTACAAGTAATTTCACGAAGTTTCTAATACTAATGTAATATTATATTGCTTTATATTATGTATTTATACATTGTTTCAATCATCCTAACATTCAGTTATTCTCATGACTTTATTTTCTTATTTTTATTCTTTCTTCTACTAAATTTCTTTTAATTTTAAATCATTATCATTTGATCACTAATCTTTTAACATTCACTAACCTTTTAACAATCACTAACATTTCTAAATGAAGCTAACAACACGCAAACGTAAACAAAGAATCCTGTTTGCATATGGACGGCTATGCCGCCGCATTCGGTTATTCCACAAGATTATTTCTCTAAATGATGGCTATGACAAAGTCTTTGTTAATATTTATAACTCAAATGAAGTCTAATATACCATATATCAACATAATAAATTTGTTCTAACCCGTTTCATGCTTTAACAATTTTAAAAGTGCACATAAGTGCATTACTATAATTTTGGCAGAATATAGTTTAACTTCAACTAACCATAACTTGTTCATATCAAACTTTAATTTGATTAAAATCGGACTCCAATATTAATTTCATCGAATTATATTTTTAATGATTATACGTATTCAAAATCAATGGGACGACTCAATAATAGCATTCACAAGATAAGTGCACATTTCAGCACCTTCTGTCTTGTGTTGCTGTTTTGACATATTTACGGGTCTTTTCATAAAAATGTTTCTAAACAAAAGTTGTATGGGAGACTTTGAATTAGTCACCTATAATTTTTTTATAATTTTATAAAACCGGTTCAAACACATATCAAACATTCTGTCAAGAATCTAAGGGGGTGTTTGTTTGGTCTGACCCAGCTGACTCGGTCAACTGGTCAGCCCATTTGATACGTTTGAAATCAGATCTGACCGGGTCCTTTTGGTCTGACCCGGACCTGAATTTTAAACATGCTGACCGGGTCCTTTTCGTCTGACCAAGACCAAAGTGATGCTGGAGGTGGTGGCGGTGATGCTGGAGGTGGTGGCGGTGATGTTGGAGGTGGTGGCAGTGATGCTAGAGGTGGTGGCGGTGATGCTGGAGGTGGGTGGTGGGTGGAAGAGGCGGTGAAGAAGATGGATGAAGATGAGATGTTTAGTGGTGATTTGGTTAAAGGTGATTTATATATAAGGTAATTTGCAGAGACGGTTTTTGAGTCAGTCAGATACCGAATCAAACAACCAAGTTTTAGTTAGACGCATACCCAGTCAGAACATCTTACTGGGTCAGCTTCTGACTCAGTCAGATCTTACTGAGTCAGTGTAATCAAACAACCCTTAAAACTGATGCAATAATTCTTTTTCAATATATCTTTCACTTTTTGGCTTTCTCTAAATGTTCTAACTTCTTGTAATTAATTCCGACCCCAAGTTATTGTTTCTTTTTATCCTTTAGGACGTCACCTTTAACTTTTGAACATCCAAGCTTTCTTATGAACTCTACAACTATCATTATACAATGTGAGTATTCATAGCCCTTTTTATGTGTTTTATATTTTTGGCAAATCATGTGATATAATATTCAATCATTGATATTCATTATTATTCTATTTTATTCTAAATTCAATTCAATATATTCTATGTTATTACTTGTAATTATGTGTTCATAGTTAAATAAACTTGATAATACAATCATTAATTCATGCAAGCACGGTAACAATAATAGATCTATTGGTTTGACAAACCCACCCCATTTGTTTAGTCATGTGGTGATTGGAACCGAAATTATTCATTCTATAAGGCTTTGTCTACGGACCGAGTCAATTCAGTTATTAGATTTGATTGTGTTGGTTTGTCTTTTATGTTACACTATTGCATTATAAGTCTTGATATTGCCATGTGAATTGAATTGTTTTTAATCATTTTAATAAATCTATATATGTATTCAAACCTGTGATTACTCACTGGCTAATTCGTTATCTGACTCATTATTTTTTCACATGATTTCAGGAATAAAGATTAGTGGACTTAGGCTTAGTCAAAGTTAAAGACAAATTTTATTATGTTATTAATTGATTGTATTGTATTGATTGATTAGTATTATTTAATGAAAATGATATTTAATATTATTTCAACTTATTTAATTCCTGAGCTATGAACAATCGATTCACATTCGTTCGCCCGATGATTCCATCGTCAGTCGGGGTATGACACATTTTAACCAAAGTGCGCTCGTTGTTGTGCATCTGGACCTTGAGTAGGCCAGATTTTACACCAAATTGTTAAACATTAGCCTCATGTCCTTCTTAATGCGCCACCGTAACCCATGTACGAAAGCCACATCTAATGCTTTTGACTTTAGTGAAATTTTATCTATTGAACAACCACCAAATACAAAATCTAGAAGCCATGTCAGACCCTAGCTTATTGGTGTTGATAGTAGTTCTAATAAGAGTTTTGAACGGATTCACTCAGGATCACAAAAGTCAGAAGCTGCTTTCATGCATGACTTAGGATGGCGGATTAAAAAAGAACATTTGGCAAATGTCTAACACTTCTGTACCAAAATCGACATAAGCAAGATAGTACTAAGGTCTGGATGCACCTTAACAAGCATACCTGCATAAAATTCTTGTTATTTTTCAAGTTAAACATGATTGTTTTTAGTGTTTTAAGCTTGTTGGAAATGTTTTTAAATGTATTGTTCCGATGTGATAAGTTTTTTCAAGTAAATAGAAAGCACAATCAACCCTTTCGGTCTAATAAATCAAAGCAGTTGATCACTTTCAGTCCACGCCCAACCTGAGTAGCCTGAGACCTACCTACCCTTTAGTGGCCTGATCTATTGGTTTCATTTTCTTGAAAAACCAGCTTTACGAAGGAATGCTTAAACAAATGAAAGAATAACTTATGTTTAACATCCCTAAATCCTTAATAAAGAGCTTTATATATATGAAGCCCCTTATGCATCATGAAATAATCCTAGATTGAAAGTCCTTGAATCTATAGAACATCTTTGTAAGGATCCAAAAACAACCTTTACCCTGAAGTTGAAGGTCCTTATTTTGATATGCAATAGCTACATGTAATTCAATCAGTATACCCTTGAGCTAATTAGTTTTCCTTGAAGAATTGATTGTTTTTAATGGCAATCTCTTCAACGTAGCCATGCTTTAGTTTGTACCCTACTCATGATGCAACTACCTTAGAAAATACACTTGAAGTGAAGTTATGCTTAGCACTGGGGAAGTGGTCTATAGTTTACAATGACACGACAACTTATTCAACTTTTCATTCTACAAAGAGAAGACTAATTATGTGAGAACTCATCATTAAAGATCATTGGTTCAGCTTTGTGATCTTAAAATTATGGGTTCAAGCCATGAAAAAGAACCTCATGCACAAAATGTATTAGATCAAAAAACGATCAGACCTCTCCGGAAAAAGTGGGAGCTAGATAAACACTGGCTACACTTTATTTTAAACATTGTTTAATTGTGATGTCTCTTAAAATCATCATGCTTTAGAAGGAAAATTTTGATTCACTAGTTACATATTCGGTAAACCATTTCCCCAAACCTAAGGTTGACTACTAATCAATTACATTTTCTTGTTACAGATGTTAGTCTTTTTTTTTTTAGTTTTGTTGCATCACAAGAATAAAGAAGCTTTCTTAATAACATTTCCAACAAACTTAAAACACTAAACATTCTATTTCCAAGTTGTGAATATGTAGGGTATTTTACCCAGAGTGTGCTTATTGTTATGCATCCAGACCTTAAGTACTTTCTTATTGATGCCATGTTCTCCAATAAACTTAATTTGCTTCATGCTCTTTCTTAATGTGCAACCCTAATCCCCACATGAAACCCAACATTAGATTCTTCTGATGAAGTGAATTTTGTTTAAGTGTTTCTTTTGAACTGCCACCAAAAGAAGACAACAACGTGAAAGCTCTGTCAGAACTTAACATGACTAAACGGTGTTAGTGGTAGTTCCAAAACAAGATATCGAACAAAATTTATTCAAATAGGAAAGATCAAGTGTTGGTTTTCACGCATGGGATGTGGTAGCTCATTAAGGAATTAAGAACACGAGGCTAATGTTCAATAGTTCTACATAAAAATAAACACCAAGAGGAAAGTACTTAAAGTATGGATGCAAAACAATAAGCATAGCCCGGGGTCAATGAGCTAGTTATTCACACCTAAAAACATAACTGAATATTAGTGTTTTAAACTTGTTGATAATGCTTTTGTTAGAAATATAATTATGATTTAACCTAAGTTTACTATTAATGTGACATAATATGTAATTAGTATTATAACCTAAGTATTAGGTGGTGGTTAAACAACCATAACCACCAAACTGCCTTCAAAGAGTATAAATACCCTACCATGTATGACATTTGAAACTAATGAAATCTATGTTTTATCCACTCTCTTAAATACAAATCTCTCCATTTTGTGTGTGAAACAGTGTGTGTGTGAGACACCATCAATTCATCAGCTTTTAAATGCATCTTATCTCATGTCTTTTTTGAAGAAAGTATCAAAGCCTGACACTCTGTGTTTAAAAGATCAAAGCAGCATCACACTCTTTAGTTACACTGTTGATTCAAATATTCCCACCACTAATTATATTTATTCTCATAAATGACCAAGAAATAAAAAATGACACCTACTCACTTCAAACTAATGTATGGAACACAATAACAACCCAACCAGCATACCAACATTTAAAGATTCTTCATTCATGATTTTAAACATTCTAATCTTTAGATATCATTTTTCTTGCATAGATAAACATGCAGATGGTGATATTAAGGTTTATTACGGTTTTCAATTATAAACATAATTTTCATTTGATGCATCTCCTAAAAACAACTAACATGTGGATTGATGTTCTCTATCACATATCCCCAATCTTTTATTTTGCTAAATAAGATTAAAATTGTCTAACAATACTTAATTAACTAAGTTAATAAGAAAGATCATAAGATTGAAACTGCCAATCAAATCTTATATAGGTAAGTAATTAAAATAAAATTTTAAATTAAACTTATATAAAAGCCGAAAAGCGCTTAATTGAATGGCATTCTAGATCTCTTATGTTTATCTCCTGTCTTATCACTAGTAAAGTAAATACTCGAGTGTAAATTTATCTTCTTCTCATGTTGGATAACATTTTGCTTGCATAGATGTGTTGGACTTGTAAATGGCTTAGACTCATGTTTAGTGTTTTTGTTTATTAAGTTGTAAACCATAATTAATCTTTATATATACCTTGTTATGTATTGTAATCTTTGTATTGTGCTAATAAAAAAACTTTAGTTACAACTCGTGTGCATACATAGGTCACACTGACTCAATCACGTTTAATCTTATGTTTTTTTATTATTTAATTCGCATGATCTTCGTTTGTGTTCGCATGTTGGTTTCATTGCGCCACTTAATCCTAACAAGTGGTTTCAGAGTATATTGTTGAATACAAGGTGTTGCACTGATAAACGATTCACAGAAAGAGTTTTTTCTCACGGTTGTGCCGTCGTAATTGAGATTGGATTTGGTTGTTAAAAAAAAGAGAATCTTTGTTTTCGTCTTTTTAAGTATGTCTTGCAAGATAACAAAAAAACTATACGTATCTTCTATTAATATTATATAACGTTTTGCTTATATAGATTAAATTGTAGTATTCAATTTGAAACTGTGTAACAAATCATACTAAATAAATAAGATAAATATAAAAAATATGATAAATATTTAATTTAAAACTTTTATAAAAGTCACAAAGAATTTAATGTTACTTAATGTTTTTTATGTATGTTTTTAATTTTTCTTATCGCTTCTAAAGCAAACAATGAACAGTAAACTTATCTTTTCTTAATGCTGGATAACATTTTGATTGCATAGAGGAACATGTAGTATTACAATTCAAACTCTATAACAAATCTTTGATAAACAAATTAATATGATAACTTCTCAATTTAAAACATCACTAGAAGCAACAAAGATTTTAATGTTGATTCATGTTATCTTATGTATATCTCGTGTCTTATAGCTTGTAAAGTACACAGTCTAGTTTAAACTATCTTCTCATGATAAATAATATTTTGCTGGCATAATGGAACAAGAAGCATTTGGACTGAAATTGTCTAATACATATTAGACAAGTAAATAAGGTAAATATTCAGCTTAAAACTTCTATAAACACACATAGAGACTAATGTTAATTGATGTTCTCTTGTGTATCTAGAGGTGGGCATTTCGGGTTTTGAGCACAACCCGGAACCGGGTACAAACTGGGTTCGGCCCAGTCAGGATTTTTTTGTAGCTGGGTTTAGGTGAAACCGGGTATGTACCCGGGTCGGGTGGGTTCACCAACATGAAAACCCTACCCACTACACCCGGGTAGCTAGGGTAGGGTCTGGTCCGGGTCGGGTTTGTACCTGAGTCCAATACTTGTTTTTTTTCTAAAATTTTTGTGTTTGTGTGTGAGTTTGACAATTTAAATATTAATAGCTACTGTAACAATATTAAATAAACATAACATTCATCATTTACTTATTAAATAAACTTAAAAACATAAATTAATCATTAATAAATAACATAATAACGATATTTTTTGCGTATTTGGTTGAGATTTCAATTTATCTTGAAAATCCATTTAAAATCATCTTAAACTTCTAAACTAAAACTTAAAACTTTTAAATCTCCTAAACTAAAACCAAATATGCGTGTAAATAGTAGATTTTTATAGCATTAACGCATAATGCAAATGGTGTTTATGAAAATTAATGGCAAATCTATTTATAAAAGGACTAGCTACAGTAAACTCGTGTGTTACACGAGTTGAATAAATAAAATATTAATATAATAAAATTTTTTAATTATAAAATGATATTCTAATTAAGATATAATATCACTAAAAGTATATATGAGAAATGACCATAATTAATAAAATAGTAATATCAACTTTAAAAAATATAATTTTTTCCTTAATTAGAAATAACATCAATAAATAGATCTCTTTCTTAATTTATTAAATTTAAAAAAGTGTTAAGTATTATTATTATTAATTAAGTTAATTATTTAATAGGAGATAGATGTGAGAAAATTTTGATGAGGGTGATTGTGATGTTGACATATGTCATCCCAATATTTTATTTTATTAAAATAAAAAAATATGTAAATTAAATAGCATTCAATTTTAGAAGCATTTAGAAAATTTTAAATACATTTTTGTAATCAAGGGGTACCACTGGTCGAATGTGCATATCATGTTGGTGCGTTTGGTTTTAGGTTTTTTTCGTATATTTTTATGTTTGGGACTTGGGTATTCAATCATACGATCAACACACATCATTTATACTAAGTTATACAGTTAAAATAAAAAAAAACTATTAGTTTTTTGTCCAACGGCTATTTTTTAAAAAAGGGAAAAAAGGAAAAACAAGTTAAACCCGGGTAAAACCGGGTCGGGTTGGGTTCGTTTAAAAATTCCATATCTAACACCGGAAAAACAGGTTTAAACGGGTCCAACCTGGGTACATCTCCCATCGAGTACAACCTGTACCCCGGGTCCGGGTCGGGTCCATACCCAATTTTTATGCCCACCTTATCCTATTGCTTTTGAAGTAAATGATCTAGCATAAAATTAACTTCTATTGTTAGACATTATTTTTTCTTGCATAAGTGAACATTAAGATTGAAACTGTCAAACAAATCATAGGTAAGTGCATTGTTGCATGATTCGTTAGGCGTTACCAGGTCAAACGATCAGAGAGTTTTGAGTACTCGGTCTATGCGGGAAATACTTGGTAAGTATATCTGAACGTGATAAATTATAAAGAAATCACATTTTTGAGAAATTATGAATATGTCATATATCATAAGGATACTAATATTTATAAAAAAAGTACATGAATATTAAAAAGATACATGTTCACATACTAAATATTTATTTTATAATATTATAGACATAATAATCATATAATTCTCATCTTTTAATGTATCTCTATGAACAACAACAATATGAAGAAAAACAATGAAATTTGGAGTTGGGCCGAGTTGGCCGGGTTGGTCGGGTTGGACCGAGTTGGACAGGTTGGGCCAAGTAGGGCCTAATAAAACCGATTTGGCCCAAGATAAACCCATTTTGATCGATTCCAAGTAATATTGACTGAGTTGATGAAAATCATCTCAGCACCTTGTTGATCAGTAGTAAGTACTCATCGAGTACTCTGCCACTTAGGCCGAGATTTATAACATTGGGTAAGTGAATAATATATATAAATATTCGATTTAAAACTTTTATAAAAAACTAAATATTACGAGTTGGTTCGATTCATGTGTGAAATGATGTTTTCTTATGTGTATGTGAATCTTATCACTTGTAAAGTAAACAACCTAGCATAAAGCCATACAATTATCTACTCGTGATATTACGTATCTTTTTGTTTGCATAAACGAGCATGTAGTATTAAGGTCGAAATTGTCTAGCAAGTATTAACTAATTCTATGAGAAAGATCTTAACTTTAAAACTTCTATAAAAGCAAGAAAGAGTGTAATATTGATCAATGTTCTCTTTATGGTATCTTTGTAAGCATGCTTTTAAAATTAACTCACCATAAAAAACTTTCAAAAGCCTAAGCAGACAGGATCAAGAGGGTCTGTTGATTAAATTTGTCAGTTTTTTGTATAAAAAACTTGAGGCCTTTCTAAGAAAAAACGTTAATAGAATATTACATGTAGTCAGTAGAGAAAAAAATCTTATAATACCATTTGAAGTTAGTTATAGTTGGTACAAAAAGAATCTCGGGATGAGCCATCGACTAAAAAGATGTAGCTTTAAAAGTTTTCGAAGTCCCACTACCCAGAATGCATAGTATCATATTTCTTTCAACCTATGTTTAAATCATTAAAAACATTGATATAACTTTAAACACAACTTTTACCTGGAATAAGCTTTGATATGAAAGCTTATGCTGACCACGTACAGATTGATCTTAGGATGTTTTGATTACTAAGCAATGTTGATCCAGAGAACAATCACTGGTGGGATGAAAACTTTTTTCAGTTGCAACAATCTTTATCCACTTATGGTTTGTTTCCTGCAACACATTCACTTTAACATCAGTACACCATATTAAGGTACTATATATATATATATATATATATATATATATATATATATATAAACCAAAGGGTTTTTGGACATGCATCACAAGTAGTAAGAGGGTGGGAAGCCTGAACGGTGGGGTAAGAGCCTAGGCTCAAAACCCGTAGCCTACATTCTTACTGTTGTTCGACACGAGTTTGGTGTGTCTCTTGAGCGCATGTTGCTTCTGAAGTCTTGGGTTAGAAGCGTACGTATTTGGTACATGAGAATAAGATGGTTCGGATTACCCACTTGTTTATATAGACCGAAGGAGAAAAAGCAGTAAAATATTTTTTATACCAGAATATACAACTTATAATAATCAAATATATCTAAATTGAATTATGTATTAAATACACATTATATTGATTTTGATAAATTGATATTTATGATTATATAATATGATACAATACGATATGATATGATATAATATTATACAATATAATATGATATAATATGACATAATATAATACAATATGATGTGATATGATATAATATTATACATTATAATATAATATAATATGACGTGATATGATATAATATGATAAGGTATAATTTATATAAGATAAAATAAAACAATTGATTTGTTATAAGATAATATAATGGGTAAATTACCAATCTACCCTTTTAACCAAATAAGTTTTTCAATCCGGCCATTGCCTCTTAGATTTGAAATTTAACTTTGGAGAATATCAATTAGAAAAGACTTTGGGTTATATGAATTGAACACTCATTTTTTTATTTAGACACATTTATATCTCTATCTCTCTCTTTATTTCTACATGTATGTATAGAGAGAGAAGGAGAGAAATAATTTGAATCTATCTATAACATGTTATTGGACAATTCATATTTTTATTTTTCTTGATGTTGACGACATGAAGTACCTGAAATCCTTAGTTTATGCTACTGATCTTATTATTCTTTATGCATGAGTTAGTTTGGTTTGTTAATTTATTTAAACTGTAAGGTATATGTTAAATTTGAAAAGTTAAGTATGAGAATTTTGTATACCAAATCATACTAATATCTCGCACCAAATATTTAGGGTTAAAAAAGAAAAAGAATAGAAGATCATGTCCCTAGAAGGTTGATATTGTGAACTAACAACTCGACTAAACATTAAAACTTAATTATTTTGTTGTGGTTTTGAGATACGAACTAGCATGTCTATATGTTTTTCCTCTTTTTAACACCATAAAAATACAGCTAATTCATTTAAAAAATCTTTTAAGTATGTTCACTTGTTTGACACCAAAAGGCAATACAAAAGTAATCAAGTAGTTAAAGATAATGTTAACTTAACCAACTTGATAAATTATGTAACATCACTTTTTTTATTTTTAGTATTAACAGACTTCTTACGAATAGATATTAACATTGATTATTTGAGTGAATTCTATGATAGTTTTGCATCAACAACAAAATTTTAATATTATGGATATGTAAACGAATCAAACGAACACGAACATCCCATGTTTGTGTTCGTTCATTTAATTTTAACAAAATACACGACAGAATCAAACATATTTTTTTGTTCATGTTGGTTCTTTAAGAAAATGAAAATACTCGTATTCATTTATGTTTGTTGTTAAAAGAAACCAAACGAACAAGAACGTAAACAAACACAAATGAACTATTGGAATTTTGGACACAAAATAATTATATTTTTATATAAATAGTTATTTATTTATTGGTTTAAGTTCTCGTTTTGTAACGAACTAACCGTGTCCAAACTGAAGCAAAAATCAATTAGATATCGATGCTCGAAGTTGAGTGGTCGTAATAAAAAAAATAAAATTTGGTTGTTTATTGTAGGAAAATTTTGTAATTTCTTACATAATGCTAATAAAGTCATGTATTGATTAACATGGATGTTTTATGTTTTGACCAAGTATTTTAATACATATTATGAATGTTTATTATGGATTATAATTTTTATAAAATTGATATTAAACATGTCATGAATAAAATGAGAGTTTTAATTTGGTCTCATAAAATATTTCATAAATCAAATAGAAGTTTTTATTGTGAATCATAAAACTCACATTAATGTGAACTTATTAGCATGAACATATAAACAAACTCATAATGAGAAAAAAACAAAAAAGAAGAAGAAATTTATTTTCTTGAGTGTCAACAAGTTTTAAAGAAATTTAGAGAGGACTACTCTCTAAATTGTTCTTCCTACACCATATCTTTAATTTTGTTTCATATAACATCATAACACATACTTAACTCGGTTATCTCTCAGGCCGAAACACTCTCTGGCAGTACATACTGCTTTGGCTTTTGTACCCTGGGGGACAGACGCGTTGTCTTGAGTAAAGACGCGAAATCTATTTTATGAGACCCGTGTCTAACATGATCCTCAGCCACAACCGTCAATCTTTTGTCTGTTTTTTGTTGTAGTCAAGGGGTATAGTTGAAGATTCAAACGTGATAAGACTCGTGTCAAAAATATTATGAAAACTCGTTGGAGTATATACTAAAGACGGATGTTCGAATCTAGTTTGGTACATATATATTGTTTATATTTATTTTTTTAGTCGTATTTGTAAACGTATTGTACTAAAATATTTTTCATGGCTAACGAGAGTATCGTTAGAATTATTATTTTTTAATATAAAAGTAAACATATTTCCTACAATCTTAAAACATATTTCGTGATTGGATTTTTAAAACCTTAATTACTATGGTTTTTTTTAGGTTCACGAAATGTTAATGAAAATATTATTTGAGATTTTTTGTTAAAACACAAACAATATTTTGGAAAATAACGTAGTACAATATAGTGTTTGCATTTTAATAAAGATTTAGGTACAATCTAATATCCAAAATACCGTGTTACCAAACAAATACTTTGATTCAATCATGTGTTAAAACATTTTGGTAAATATTTAACAATCTAACATATGTGTTAGAGATAGTTAAATTTCTAAAAGCCATTGGGAAATCATGGGTTTGTAGTTTTAAAACTATTTATAACTATAATGATTTGAGCAAAACCAATCATGTTTTAGAAAGAAATTAAAATAAGTGTTTTGCAACAAAAAGGAAAATAGTTTATTTTATATAAGCCAAGAAACTTACAAACGGTTTTATTGTATATAAACCGATAAGCTTAAAAACAATGTTTTGTAGTTGTTTAATTCTAACAAACGTGTTAGATTAGGTTTATATTTTATATATCAAAAAGCTTTAAAAATGATTTATGTAATTGTTTATTTCTAACGAGTAAGTTAGAACATGATTTATTTAATATAAATCGAAAAGCTTTTAAAGCAATCTTTGTATTCGTTTATTTCTAACGTGTGGTTTAGAAGTGGTTATTTTTAACCATTAAGTTTAAAATGATATTTGTGATCATTTATTTTCTAACGAGCGTGATAGAAAATGGTTTATGTCATAAGAACCGTAATATTTAAAATGATTGTTGTAATCGTTTGTTAGAAACGGTTTATGTGTATAAATCAAAATGTGTTTAAAAATGTTCATTCTGTAATGAATGTGTTAGAAACGATTTATTCTACAAATCAAAAAATGTTAAAGAATTAAAAAAAAGGGTTTGTAATTGTTTGTCTTCTAACGAGCGTGTTAGATATTAATTTACACTATAAAAGCATTTTTAGAGTTTATGTTCTTGACTTTTGTGATCAAGACATAAAATAAATACGATATATTTTTAAAATAGTTGCAAAGCTAGAAAATGTTTTGAATGAATAAAACATGTGTTTTGCAATCTAAAATGATTAGTTACTCATGTGAGAAGTAACGCGTCTCAAATCACATAATAGTCTCAATGAAATTATTTGGAAAAAACAACAACTCGAGGTTATTGCGACTAGATATAATTATTCAAATACAACTATTTATAATTAAGATAGTGTATACACAACGTTGTTGATTTTTTTGGTTTTGACTATTTAAATTTAAAATTTCTAGATGAAATAAGAAACTTGATCGTATAAATGCATAAAATACTATTGAGGGAGACATGCCATAAAA
>BJCM01272887.1:12469-25092 GCA_018326385.1 Flaveria bidentis | reverse complement strand
AAAATACTATTGAGGGAGACATGCCATAAAATCGATATCAATGCTACAATGACAAAAGTGTTATAGATAATAACACTTTGACATTTGATGTCTACATGAAATTTTATCAGTTTGAATTATTATTAAAAAGTGTTTTACACTTTAAGTTTTAATTTCGGTTGTATTATTATTTATGTTCAATATTTTAAGATAACACATGCAATATTTACAACAAAATAAATCAATTTCTATTATAAAGTTCAAAATGATTTTGGGGGAAATATTTTTAAACGTCAATTATATAATGTTTAGAAAATATATAATTTTAAACGGATAGTGCAGTAAGAGATTTCTATAAAAAAACAAATTAAGAATTGTTGAATTGTTTTAAGTGTTGAAGATGAGACATCAAATATCATACCATATCATGAGATCATCTAAAGTTCATAATTTATGGGCCATTGTTAGAGATCAACACCAGTTTGCTACCAATGCTGCTGTCGTGATTCATAAGAACTTTTCATAATATGTCATAGTGGTTATCTATATAAACTTTTATTTTGAATTGATTATCTATTATTTAAAATATAGCTAGTTTATCTGCAATTAGTTTCATTTCGGAAAAAAATGCGTAATGATCATTTATAAATTAATGTGATTTACTATGCATTTAATAACAAATTCTTTGATATATGCCAGAAAATATCTTGAAACAAAATAAGATATTGAAACAATTATAACACAATGGGTTTACTGAAACAAAAGAATGAAAAACTACAAAATTCAGTTATGTAGTGTGATTCAACTGTCTAAGCTTCATAAAATCCAAGTATGACTTACCATCAAGCTTTCGAGCGAAAAATTCCTTAAAGTATGTCTCGAGAGGTACTCTCCGAAAATTTGTTACATTATGTTTTGCGACAAGGCTTCGCGCTGGGCCTAATTCAGTACCCATACTTGAGCTGTAAAATGTTGCTACTGACATCCTTTCATTGTTTGAGTTCACTGTCGCTCGATGTTCAATGCTCTTGTACACACCATTACTTACGATCTGCGAAATATGTAAACTTAATAATAAAAAAAACAGAGCGGCCGTTGGGTTCTGTTTTGTTTCAGGTAAAATAATCTAGCTCGGGTCAAAAGCGTCGAAAGTAGGCCATAATTTATTTTACAGCTAAAAAGAAACGGGTTGAAAGTTGCCAGAGCTTTTCTTTAAAAGCACACAAGCTGCTAAAAGTGATAATCTAGCTCAAAGGAAACGGGTCAAACGGGTCGAAAATACAAACTGCTAAATTGTTTTATTATAACTCAAATGATTATCATAACAATACTATTTTTCTAATAGTAGTTAATTAATAAAATACTCATAAATTGACAAAAAAGTGTTTGCGGGTCAACCCAAAACTACCCATCCGCCCCATGGCCCGTTACAACTTAAACCCATGCCGCAAATCATGAACACCCTACTGTACGTTATCAAACCCATTCATGTCACTAGAATCTAAAACTTTGTTACTACTTACCTCTAGTATGTCTCCAATGTTGACTACCAGCGCATCAACCCGAGGTTTAATCGTGACCCATTTTCCATCTTTGCGAATCTGGAGGCCCTCTGTGTCGTTCAGTTGATAGAGGATCGTTAAGGCATCGGCATCAGAATGTGGAGAGAACCCCAAAGCCAGTTCTGGCTGGGGACATGGAGGATAGTAATTCATTCTCACCGACTGCACACCATCGCGAAACAACTCGGTCATTTCCTCAGTGTCCATCCCTAGAGCCTTAGCCATTTGACCCAAGATAGCCATTGCTAGCCTTTTCATTTCCATAGTGTAAGCTTCTAACTTCTCCCTGCAGTTTTTCATTTAGTACCAAAATATTTTTCATATCCGGTACATGATGTATTACCAAAATAATATTCTTAGCACGTTCCGAAGTTTTGATTATTACAACACAAACACATCAACGCGCTATCTCCACCATATCTATGATATTTGATTTTGATTATTCAATAAGTATTATACATTATGTAATCACCTTTAAAACGCGTACGACCAGTAATACAGTGTCAGCTTTAAACAAGAAGAATTCATATGGAGAAGAAAAGAGAGAATCTGAGGATAGGGGTGTGCAAGAAACCAAAATAACCGAACCACAAGCGTAATAACCGACACAACCGAATCGAAAAAACCGAAACCAATAAGAAACCGAAGGTTTGGTTTGATGATTTTTTTAAAAAACCGATTTTTTCGGTTCGGTTTTGGTTTTGCGTGTAATAGAAACCGAAAAAACCCAACCGCAACCATAAAATCAAACTTGTAAATTTTGAAGTATATTCATACACTTATAAACATGACTAGCCTATAAATTACTTGTCTAATTTATGTTTTCTAAAATAGATAGATATTTAGGTTTCGAGCATAGTTTTTAATTTTTTTGTTTTGATAGATTAAACTATTTTTATTGAACTTTTTGTTATTGTATTTTATTAATTTTAATTAATTTTAATATTAAGTAATTATAAAAATCTATAGATTATGTTTAAAGATCAACAAAATGATGTGAGCTTAAAGGTTTTAATTTAAATTTATTAGTTTGAACCAATTTAAATAAAAAACAAAAAAAAAAAACTTGAAGCCCAAAAACAAAACCGAAAAAACCAAAACTGAAGTGAAAACCGAAAACCAAAAACAAAGAAAAAACGAAACCGAACGGTTTTAAAAACTTAGAAACTGAAATATCGGTTTTTGATTTCGGTTTTAGCTTAAAACCGAACCAAACTGACCATGTTCACCCCTACCTGAGAATAAGAGGCAACTTTTGAAAGAGTTGGGATTTCCTGAGATCATGTGGAAGAGTAGTTATGTAAAACATGTCAGACCAGTCAAGCTTCTGTTCATCGGATACGACAAACAGCTGACCAAAACCTTCGTGGTTGTCTTCTTCCTGCCAAAGCTTCAGTTTCTCCTCCATTGGAAGGTTGAAAAAGTTCATGATTTCCCTCTTGAAATCCTCTAATAAGGACTTGTTTACTCCATGATTTATAACCTGTTTTTATCAGCATGTGAACAAGTTCAGAACCTTGGTGGTTTCCCTTAGGGGTGTAATTCGAGCTGAGCGAGCCCTAGTCGTCTAAGCTCGAGCTTGACTCTTTTAATTTAAGAGAGCTAGGCTTGAACTCAGCTCATTTGGTAGTTTTTAAAGCTAAAGCTACGCTTGTTTGTTAATTTATTAATTTCTTTTTCAATGAAATATTGTGACTTTATTGTCTTGCATTACACATAATCCACTTTGACCATAGGGCTTTTGCCTTGTGGTATATATTTAAGCGTTTTGTAAAGATTTTCATCCCAAGTGGTTGAGAACTTTAATTTTAAGATGGGTATTGGTGTAGATTTATGAGTAGGTTTAGAGAATGTTTGAGTTAAGTGTTTTTAGATAAAAACTTAATCATTTTTAAAACCTTAACCGTTATTATACACCTATTAACAGAAAAAGACACCTTTTTTTCATGAAAAAAGTAGTTGGCGTATTACATTATGATTGGTTCGTACATACTAGTTAACGAATAGCCGTTTAACTAACTTTTATCAAAAAATAATCATTTAGCAAGGTCAGCCTTAAAAGATCACCTCATACTAACTATTGTTTTGTAAATCAATTTGCACCTTTGCTACTGATAATTTCATTACCGACTGACCAGATTGCTGCTAAGAGTTCCTACTCATCACTGATGATACTAACCATTAGTTGATACCGAAATCGAAATTGCTTGCAAACCTTTGTTTACCAGTGATCATTTTGCTACCGATCTTCACTTACTACTGAAGTCAATTTATGCAACTTTTAACCAATCAAGTGATTTCGAAGCAACTTTCGAAGCATAATAAACATGTCGAATAAATTCTTCGTGCTAACTACCGAGCTCAATCACCACCCAGGGTGTTGTCTCTTGAACTTTGCTAACAAGTGTGTTGCCTCTAAATCACGCGTGTCTAGCCCCTTGAACTACCAAGGTTCCAAAATTAGAGCAATATTCGACCCCACAATCCCACATCAATCAAGACTAAATCTCAATCCTTTAAGTTATATCACTCGATCAGTTTAGGAAATATAATAGTTTACGTGAGTGTGCACCCTCTCACTTTTTCTTAATTATGAATAATAGTTTAGGATGCATAATAGTTTACGTGAGTGTCTACGTTAGTACTTGAGCCCTCAACATCTGAAAATGACATCATACCAACACCTTTGTATCATTATACTACGTGTCCTATGGTATGCACCCCTAGGGCCGTCCCAATGTTGACTCAAGTAATCAAGTGATTTAGGCCTCAAAAATCTAGGGACCCCAAAGAGAAAGTCATGAATAGGTGAATTGTTTTTGTTTCTTTAATTTTTAATCTTTATAAACAAAGATTGTGAATGATAAATACAAGTTTCCTATCTTCATAGGAATCAATGGGAGAATGGAAAATTGCTCAAGGGGATGAATAGAAGTTTTAAAATTGTATTTTATTAATTAGTGAGAAGACATCTTTAATTGATTGATATAGATTGACCTATTGGTATTCTATTTTCTCAGAACTTTGCCATGTTATTTTATCATTATCTGATTAGTGAAATATGGTAATGAAGTACATTTAAATTGATAATAATAATAATAATGTAAATATTCTCAATTGTTTTCCCATGCTTTTCTATCATTATTTCATTTGTTGCTTGTTGATTTTAATTACTTTGTGTTTCAACTCATTTGGATGAACTCATTCGGATTCTCATCTTTTCAAGTGATCAAGTTATCGGAAAAAGAACAGTGCGAAAAATAACCTATTTTAACTTGAACTTGTCTTGACTCATAACTTGTTACCCACTCAACTTGACTATTTGCCCGGATATAGTAAATATGCTATTTTATAAGTTAATAATAAAATTTGAAAAAAGAGCCCTAAAAATTCTATTTTACTTCAGGCCTCTAAAATAATTAAGCTGACCTTGCATGTGTCTTAAATCAATTTGCCTTAAAAGATCACCTCATTTTAAGTAAAAATTCTTAAAATGCTTCTTTTCTCATTTATTTCTTTCAAAAATTTCCCTCAATTAATATTTTCTTACATGTGTCTTTTATATGACGGATGTTTTCACAAAACACGTGTATGATTTTGAGTGACTAGATGTCCGTCCTATCTAAGGAGGTGTCAACATCTTGTCTGGATGAGATATTTTGAAAAGAAAATTTTGGGGGATATTTTAAAAGTATTTTAATCATTTTGGGAGTTATTATAACTTAACTAAAACAAAAACACTCGTAATTTATCCAGGTAATTAATCCGTTCAAATAATAAGAAACCGAAAAAACATATATATAAAAACTGGCAAAGAGATGAAAACAAGTTCAAGAAGTCTAATTAATTACCTGGAAGAACCCCCATTCTTTAGCAGCCGTATGAAGCTTTTTAAGCTCAAAACCATATGCCAAAGAGTCATAAGCTTCTGCAAACAAGCAGTGAAGATCGATAACCGGAACCGACGGAGTCGGTGCGATATGGGGTGCGGTATCGGGTGCGATATCGGGTGCGGGATGGTGATCATGGTGCACATACCGCGGTGGGATGTTGGTGATGGGTTGTTTAGCAAGTTCTTGAACACTTGGTACGATCAGTGATCGACCAAAGTTGATCATCGGTTCATCCTTGTGGGTTTCCATAGATAGCACACATAAAGAGTCTGCATACAACAACAAATTAATCAACGGGAAATCAGATGGAATCAAACGGTGTTATTTTTGTCTTGTGTGCCTAGTTATCGACAAAACTGGAGCGTGTGGCTTCGGATTTAAATAATAATAATAATAATATAATAAATTAATACGATGAAACTAGGAAAAATACTTCACAAAAACTACGGATTAGTTTAGAGTCGATTTTATTTTTTAAATAAATTACAAGTTTTCTTCTAATAATTTTGTTTTTTTATAAATATTGTTAACTTTTAAATATTTTATTATTTTTAAAAATATTTTGCGATTTTTAAATAACTCGATTAGAATACTTCTAAAACTTTAGTAAATTGGTTGAGATAAATTTTTTTTATAATTGACCTAATTAGAATAATCCTAAAACTTGATTACTATTTTACAGAATAATCTTTAACAAAAATCCATCATCTTTTAAAAAATTTGTTATTATTTAAAAGTTTCCACATAAAGTTTTCATATATCTATTTTATTTTAATTAAAAAATACTTAATTAACTTTTATTTTTTTCTTTCTTCTACTCATAATTACTCATAAAAGTTATAAAATAATAGATATGGATATGGCTGGTGACCAACTTGATGTAGGAGTAAAACTACATATTTTTCATATTTTTCTTATACTATAAAAACAAGTATACGGATGGGAATCCTAATATGAATGCTGTAATAAGTTGGTTCTAATCTTCGAAAAATTGAGATCATTCACATGGTTTATGTAACATTTTGATATCGTTCAACAAATTATATTATTCCCCTAAATATTTAAAAAGCAACTAAAGAAATAGTTTGCTTTAAGGTTTTTTAGTTTTACCACATAATTTTGTTGTCTTGTGCATTTCTCCCCCTCCCAAACAAGTTTAGAGAAGAAAGCCTATTCACTTTTCACCATTAGAACATCACCTGATCTACAAAGCCAGCAAGGGCTTCCTTATCCATCGCCTTCTTCCGCCTGCATCGGTCGTCTTTCGCCTGCACCGTCGTCGTCTTCCTCTGCACAGCCGACGCCTTCATTCACCCTCTCTACCATGGAGAAAAGTGTCGATATGTCGGCTGACCGTCAGTCGAGGTGGCGGTTCAAGTGGAAGGTTTTGGTTTTTAGGGGTGGCGGTGGCGCGTCCATTTGGGTTTAGCTGGTGGTCTGGCAACCGTCGCGTACCTCCGACACCACCCAGTTAGTGGTTGTAACACACGGAGATTTACTAAAGAAAAAAAAAGGGTAAAAAGAAATAAAAGTAAAATAACCCAAGTTAAAGGGTTAAAATAGTACAAGAGGCAAACTTTAATATTATTATGTTCAAAAAGTGGGCATGGCCACCCACACTCTCTGCTCCATCACTTCATCGACTTTTTAGAAAAAGAGAGACAGAGTTTCTCTTGGTTTTAGAGAGAAGAAGGAGAAGAAGAAGATCGATTTAAGGTGAATTTATCTTGTGTTTTATTTGGTTTCAGGTGGGTTTTCAGCCTTTGGACCGAGTTTATGTGATGTGTGTGTGTGTTCGGTTGTGTGTTTTGTTGTGTTTAGGTGCTTGAACTCCTTGTGCTCTTGAGTTTGGAGGAGATTTGCTCTAAGGTTGCATCAGATGAGTTCTATATCCCCGGTTTTGCTGTTTTAAACTTGTTTTAGGGCTAAAAATGTATGCAATTAACTTTTTATAATGTTCGGTATGTGAACCGTATGCTTGTGTCCATGTTTTTCTCCAGTGGGTGTATGTTTGGGTATGCTTTGGTTATGTTTCATGTTTAAGTGCATGTTTTAGATGTTTAGAATGTGAAAACGAGTAAGAACATGTTAGAATGATGATTGGGGTCTGAAAATAGTGTAAGTCGAGTTGAATAGTTGCCCATACGTCTAACATAGTGCTTATGCACCTAGATTTTTGCACATACACCTAAGTTTCACCATACGCCCAACTGCCTATGCACCTAAGTGCCCATGCGCCTAAGTGTTCGCCCATGCGCCTAGAATTTTCCCATACTCCTAAGTCTCTACCCATACGCCTGCATAGTACCCATGCGCCCAAATTTCACCATGTGCCTAAGTGTTTGTTGGATCAAGAAGAAGGTTGGTGCAACCAAAACCAAACACTTAGATAATTTTTGGTACAAGTATAAAGGACTTTTGAAACTAAGTATGGAACTTTCGAAGGATATGGAGTTCTTTCGAAGACAAAGTGCAAAATTAACTTCCGAAGGAAAAGCTCTAACTTTCGAAGACAAAGTCTTCTTTTCCGAAGTTCAAGACTTAGAAGAAATCAAAGACAGTGACTTCCGAAGCAGAAATCTCCACGCCACAGAAGAAGCAGCCTCTTCCTAAGTATAAAAAGCTTCGGAAGAACTTGTTTTTCCGAAGCCAATTAACCTTCGGAAGATGCTGCTAATGAACCAGCAGACATAAGTATGGTCTCTGATACTCCGCTGCAGACCTCTAATACTACATGGTGTTTTCCCAAAAGGCCATGTAGTTGACCATAATTTACTTCACTATTCACCTTTATATGTTACTACAAGTTACCAACTTTAGTTGGTGAAAAAAGGTAAGTCATGGACATATCATGACTACCATATCTTAGATAAGACATTATCTGAGATACCTTAAACTATAGCTTTGTAATATTTGCTTTAGTTAAAGGATTCCATCTGGTATCAAAGTATATCCGACTGTAAATAATAGTATATATAGTTTTTCATTGTAACTCTTGTAATAAGCTTAAAAAGACTCGTGTAAAACTTTGAGTTGAGAAATAATATATACAAGTATCTTGAAAATTATTCTCTTGTGTTTTCTTGTGTTACTTAGTATATTATAATCAACTCTTAGAAGATCTCTGCTTCTTGAGTGTTGGTTAGTGAGTTTGAAAGAAAATACTTGTGTTGAGTATCAAAACTGATCCTGCAAGTTTGGGTTTGACAAAGCAAAAGCCAAGTGTTATAATTGTAACCAGCTGGGTCATTTTGCTAGGGAATGCAAGGCTCCCAAATCAAATCCAGGATCTGCTCATGCCTCCTCACATCCTTCCACACCAGAAGCTGCTGGAAATTCAACTGAAACTGTTGTTGTTGCACAAGAAGTTGATTGGAGCTTTATGGTCCAAGATGTCACCCCTTCACAGGCACTCATGGCTGGAACAGACAACTCTAAGGTATATGATCATCTATGTACTCCAGCATGTATTTCCAAGGTTAAAATGTACTATAACATGGAAATTAAATCCGATATTAAGTCCTTAAACATCTTAAAAGCTATTTTAGAAGGGTTGAATCTGACTATCAACATAAAATTGAGGAGTTAGAGAAAACAGTTTTCTCTTTAAAACATGAGCATACTAATTACAGGACTCAAATCAAGGATTTAATATCCAAGTTAACTGAGGCTCAAGCCAAGCTAGTAATAGCTGAGACTCAAGCTAGGAAGCATTCTATTTCTGAGCAAAACTTCCAAGCTATTATTGCATCATCCTCCCACTCCTAATTTTGTTATCAAAACAAAGTAGGATTAGGGACCAATGAAATTGCTCCACCACATTCTTATGAGTCTATTAGATAACCAAGGTGTGGTACTAAAGAGCAAGAGGTCCCATTTACTGACCCATCTTCACTTGAGTTGAAGAATGATGCAATAATGGAGACCACCACAGGGAAGGAACATGTTAATAAACTCATTTCTACTTGTGATGATCAATCCCTATCCACCAAAGCTAGAAGAAACCAGGCAAAGGCAGCCAGAAGAACTGCCAAGAAAGTAGCTGAATCTAAGCTAAAGATTGACCCAAAGCCAAAGGGTGTTTTCATTTTAGCTGGATTTCAGGTGGTAGGCACTTCTGATTCAGGAAAGAAGTGTAGTATTAGCACTTCTATCCTGCCAAAGGATTAGAAGTCAAAGAGGAAGGCTGAAGAGGAAGATAAAAGGATGAAGAAACCTCAGCCATCAAAATCCCCAAAGATTAACATTGCATGCATAATGCGTGGTCTGCAGAACCACTAGGCTAAAGATTGTTACTACAATCCAGCAAGCACACATTATGCAAATAATGTTAAAAGGGAAGCAGCTAAGGAAGGATTCACTTTTGGACCTTATCACATGGTTCAAGTGATGAGAAAAGGAAAGCTGGTTTCCGAAGCTAAGTTGCTTTTGGAAGAAACTCATTCTTCCGAAAGGAAAGTGGCTTCGGAAGTTAAGCCAAGGAAGGCTCAAAAGAACAAAAGAGCCTCCTCAAAACCTTCCGAGAAGAAGGCTGCTTCGGAAGAGAAGGTAATGAACTCTTCTTTCGAAAACAAAGAAACTTCGAAAGAAGGTCATGCTGCTCAAGCTTCAACAAGCTCGTCTAAATTGACTAACCATGGGATGGAATGGAAGATCAGACAAGATGTTGCAGGCATACCTTCCTCTTCAAAGACATTAATTGAACCCTCTACCATTCAATTTGGTTCAATTATGCCATCATCAATAGAAGAACCCAAGACCAGCAAGGCTTGGGTTTCCAATCAAAACAAACTTTTCACCTTATGTGCAGGGTCATTCATAAGACAGGAACAATAATGTATGGATAGTGGATAGTGGATGCTCCAAGCACATGACTGGGAACAGATCTTTACTTTAATAATTTCAACATTTTGATGGAGGTCCTGTTCAGTTTGGAGGTGAGACCGAAGGATACATTTCAGGCAGAGGAAGTGTATCCAACGGCTTGTTAAGAGTTGACAAAGTGAACTTTTTCAAATAGCTTGAACACAATCTCCTAAGTGTTTCTTAGTTCTGTTATCAAAAGCATCAAATGCTTTTCACAGAGCATGAGTGCATTATCCTCAAACCTGGGATGACAATTCCTCAGGAATTGGTGCTTCTTAGATCTCCAGAAAAGGGGATATGTACAAGTTAGATATGAACAATGCTTTCCTATTGGATGAAGTATCGTGCTTTCTTTCCAAAGCTAATGGTGATGAGTCTGCCTTATGTCATAAACGTGTGTGTCATGTAAATTTTAAACCATGAACAAATTGGTTAAAAATAACTTGGTACATGGTGTGCCCAAAAAGGAATTTTTCTGTAGAGACAACTGTGTTGCTTGCCTGAAAGGAAAGCAACATAGACTCTCTCACAAATCCAAAGAGGTTAACTCTATTACCACCCCATTACACTTATTGCACATGCATTTATTTGGTCCAACAAGTATAATGAGTATTGGAAGGAAATCATATTGCCTTGTGATAGTTGATGATTTTACAAGATTTACTTGGATATTCTTTTTAAGAACTAAAGATGAAACTGCTAAAACTTTAAAGTCTTTTATTCTTAAAATTGAAAATCAAAGTGATCACAAGGTAAAGATAATCAGGAGTGATCAAGGGACTAAGTTTAAGAATCAAGTTCTTGACTCATTCTGTAACTCAAAAGGGATTACCAGACAATTTTGTGCTCCTAGAACCCCTCAACAAAATGATGTTACTCAGAGGAGGAACAGGACACTGATTGAGACTGCTAGAACCATGTTAGCTGATTCAAAGCTGCCTCTAACATTCTGGGCAGAGGCAGTCAGCACTACATGTTAGCTGCAGAATAGGGTCCTCATTGTCAAGCCACATGGAAAGACCCCTTATGAGTTATGGAACAAGATGCCATCGTTCATTGGCTTTCTAAGGTCCTTTGGCAGCAGGTGTACTATACTTAACACAAAGGATAACTTGGAAAAATTTGTTGAGAAGTCGGATGATGCTATCTTTGTTGGATATTCCTCCACCTCTATTTCTTATAGAGTCTAACATCAAAACTCAACAATTTGAGGAATCATCCAATATTTTTGTTAATGAGCACACTCCTTGTGTTAGGGGGAATGACCCTGATCATATTTTTTACTTAGAATAGTTTTCAAACTATTCTAAACCATCTTGATAGAATGTTTCAGCTGGAATAGGTACTCAAAGTGATTCTGATGAAGACCAGCTATTTGAGTTACCCAGACCTCTTCCAAGTTATCTATGAGTCTTTGAACCCCAAGCTCCCATTATTGGTAGATCCGATAGCATGACCATTTCAGGAACCAGTGGAGCTTCAACAAGTTACCAGCAAAGTGAGCATAATAACTCATCAACTGATAAAATACAACACCAGACTGATGGAAGTAGTATTCTGAAGGCACAGGCAACTGTTAATACTATTTCTCAGTCAACTGATGCTGATGATGTTTCTCTTTCATTCAATCAGTCCTTATTGAATGACATTGTTGGACCAAGTGTTCATGTTCTTGAGTAAAATATGTCCAACTTGGACCTATCTTTGCAACTAGAAGTGATTCCCAGATTAAAGATTCACAATACTCATCCAGCTAAAAACATCATTAGAGAAGTCTCTGAAGGCGTGAGAACAAGGGGACAAACTCATCATGGGAATGTGTGCTTGTACTCATGCTTCTTGTCTCAGATGGAACCTAAGAAAGTAGAAGAAGCCTTAAAATATAGTAGTTGGGTTGAGTCAATGAAAGAAGAATTGCTTCAATTCAAGAGACAAAAGGTTTGGAACCTTTGCCCACTACTATCTGGTCAAGTACCTATAGGCACCAAATGGGTATTTAGGAACAAGAGAGATAATAGAGGCTTGATCATCAAGAATAAAGCTAGACTGTTTGTTCAAGGATACACCCAAGAGGAAAGAATTGATTATACTGATGTCTTTGCACCTATTGCAAGACTTGAGGCAGTTAGAATCTTCCTTGCTTATGCTGCATCCAAGAATTTTACTGTCTACCAACTTGATGTCAAGTGTGCCTTTCTATATGGAAATATAAATAGGGAGGCCTATGTGTGCCAACCTCCAGGATTTGAAGACCCATAACATCCCAACTATATGTGCAAATTGGATAAAGCTCTTTATGGGTTGCACTAGACACCTAGGTTGT
>BJCM01272887.1:5000-12449 GCA_018326385.1 Flaveria bidentis | reverse complement strand
AGTTGAGAAATAATATATACAAGTATCTTGAAAATTATTCTCTTGTGTTTTCTTGTGTTACTTAGTATATTATAATCAACTTTTAGAAGATCTCTGCTTCTTGAGTGTTTGTTAGTGAATTTGAGAGAAAATACTTGTGTTGAGTATCAAAACCAATCCTGCAACACGTAAACATACGAGTATAACACCCTTTTTATAAAAACATACATGAATGTATTTCCAGTCCCAAAATCAGTTAAAAACATGTAAAAAGGGGTCCTATAACTCACCTTAGCAGCCTTTGAGTATGACTTCCTTCAAACTCATTTGCACTATGAGTTCAACCGCCTAGAAACCTACCAAAAAGACCCACCCAAACACACATAAGCACATAACCGAGGCATAGGCCGACCAAGAACATTCAAAAACACCAAATTCCTACATTGAATCTGGTTTCCTTGTCCATCTTCTCCAAAACATCGAACTTTGCTCTTTCTCTCTCTCTAAAACTTAATGGAAAGTTGATGTGCAGATAGAGTGGGCGGTCATGCCCACTTTTGTACCAACTTTTTATACTTTTGTCTTTTTTGACACTTTTAACCCCTCAACTTGGGTTAAAATGTGTTTTCTTTCTTTTTCTACACTTTTATTCTTTATTTCTCGTCTATAAAAATCCTCGGGTGTTATGGTGTGTTAATGTAATGTAAGTGTTTTATGCATTACTATAGCAACATTACAGTAGTGTAAGTGTATAATGGTTATTGTAGTGTTAATGTGAATGCATTACTTAGCAGATTAATTTTTTTGGTTTCATTAATGTTTTTGTAAGGGTTACAAGGTACAATAGTGCATTAATGTAGAGTTAATTGTTATTATTATTATTTTTTCCTGCAACAACAGTGTTAGTACTACACTAGGGGTAAGTTGATGCTACAAACTATTGTAAAAGGAGTATCCATTTTATTAAAAATATTGTTTCTCAATACAATCATTAGCTTGCAATTATTAACGTCAAATGTTAATGCATAAGTACCCACCTTTAGAAATATATATACATGTGTTTCTATATTAATTTAATTTAATTTAATTTTTTTAATTACCTTGATGTACGTAGGCTCTCATTCTAGTCTACTTTACTAGATTTCGAACAATATTGAAAATTGGGTTGTAGATGTTTTTTAACAGTTGTGGTGAAGTTGTTAAGATGTATAAAACATATGCGGAGAAGTGCGGTTTTAGTGTTCATGTATTTCAGTAGTTGGGATGAAGTTGTTAAGATGTATGAAACAACTACAAACATAAGGAGTAATTGGTTAATCTACTTCCAGGCATATAGTTTGGTTTGCTAACGTCTTTTATCATAAAAGAATATAATCTTAAAATGTTACTTTGTTTGTGTTCTTTGGAAAGTTTTTTTTTCGCACTTCATGGCGTGCTTTTGAGAAACATTAATGTAACTCGTGAAAGATGCTTATTGATTTTTTTCTTTAATTATGTTATATATTTTGTATAAATGATGTTTCATATGCATTATATTGTTATAAATCACAGCATGTTTGGTATTAAAACGATGTACTTAATATGTAGAACAATACGCAACATTGATGTAGCACATACTTACATTGATGTAAAGAAACCCTACGTTGATGTAAAGAAACCCTACATTGATGTAATGAGACCATATATCAATGTAAATTATGGTAACTATATAACTCTTGAAAAAAATAAACCAAATGATACTATTATTTGTATGAATATATTATTATTATTATTATTATTTAATTTGCAAAGTAGATATTTAAAAGAAAATATTATATATTTAAAGTAGTAGTTTTTTCAATTTAAAAAATACACAAATAGGGTCAAGATAATATTTAATTATAAGAGCAAATTAACAAGTTTGCCCTTAAGATATACATGGACCTTATTTTCAATTTATATAAATCAAATTAATCATCATCATTGGATCATTTTTTCCGGGGACCAAGAGTAATAGGATGATGTTGATGAGCTATCACAATAAACTTGGGTTAACAATCAAACCTTACCCTATATGTGTATATATATATATATCCTATCAGTTAGTTTTTTAATTATCTCCAAAAGCGCCTCAAAATATTCACCAAACCGTCTCAAAAACATCCTCAAAACTGAATCGATAAAAACACTAAACTGCCCTTAAAAACACCCTAAGAACCACTTCGAAATATAGATCGTCCAAAAAAATGTTTGGAGAAAAGGGTTAGAGTGTAGTTTGGTAGGTGGGAACCGGCTCTAGTATTATATATCTGACAAAATCATATATTTTTTTGTTTTTTTGTGTTAATATCAAGGCATTGCAAAAAGGCATTGCATGTAGACAAAGTTAAAGAGAACATTATTTATGTTTATATTAAGAGTTAATTTCAATTTTTCTTCATAGGATTTGATTAAAATAATTATTTTTCTCCAAAATATTAAATATATCAATTTACCTTCAAAAGTTCTATATATTGTTTTAGTTTCACTGTAAAAGTTTTATTATTTTGGATAAAGTTGAAACAACTATTGAAACTTTTGTACTAAAATTAAAACAATTTATGAAATGTTTAGAGGTAAATTGATGTTTTTAATATTTTGTATGAAAATGATTATTTTAACAAACATCAAGGAGTAAAATCAAACTTTACTCTTATATTAATATGCAGGTTTCATCCTTAATCTTTGTTAAACATATTTGACATCCTTAACGTATTAGGTTCGTGACAATTTACTTTCTTTAGTGTAAACGGTGTTAAAACATTTGGTAAATGAAATGTGAAATTATTAGACTGGGCTTGCATTGTTATTCCCTTTCAACTTTTGTTTGAATGGTAAATATACACCACTGCTCTAGAGGATATGTGTTTTATTAATCAAGCTTACCTATCTATTTTCTAGTCGAGGCCACACCCCAACCCGTTTAGGAGAAAACCTACAACTGAAAAAAGCCTTGACTCAACCCTGAGCATTTTTTTTGCTTAGAGTGAGAACCCAAGACATTCTTATTGTCAACTATGTTTGATACCTCACTTCAACCACTTATGTTAATAATCAATAAAATAAAATAAATATCCCTTATTGAATCTCATTCATCTTCTTCACAAACAACCCATTAGTGCTCTTTCAACTAATCAAACCACCATGGTTTTGGAAAGATTACTAGAAAATTGGATATCCTTTTGCAAGACCGTAGGAAGGGTGCAATGCACTTTTACAACACAATAAACACAAGTGAGGAGAGTTCCTTATAATACTTAACAGATCAAATGAAGAACTAGAAAAACCAGTTAATATGAGAACTAAGAAACACAAGTAATAAAATGACAGAACTAGAACACAAGTAATTGGTTTTCAAGGATGATGTATATTTCTCTCAAGTTCCTTACAAGTATTTACAGAACTAAAACAAGGACCAAAGATACTTATACTACAACCTACAGTCGATCATACTTTGAAGGCCAGCTAGATACATGATCTACACAACAATAAAATCAATGTAGAGTCAAAAGCCAGATTGCCTTTTGACTAGTGACTATGACATGCAATAGCTCACATCCTAATATATTACAAAAAGGATAAAGGTACATAAAGTAGAAAGTACAGACTCAAGACCTCAATGTATAGTTACCAAAAGCATGGACATTTCACCAACTTATCTATAGTTAGTGTCTAATCAGAGTTGCAGCAGAAAGGTGGTCCAACTTTATGATAAAGGTACATCAGATAATATCATGTGTTAAAAAGGTCTTCGGAAGAAATCTATCTTCAAGATTTGGATTCGGAAGACTTTTTCTTTAAAGCTTTGGAAGAATTCATGTTTGACTTCAGAAGATATTGGTCTTGGCTTCAGAATATTTCACACTTAGAATGTTTTCTAAGGAAAAGTGTGAAACTTCCAAAGCATTCTACTTCAACACACATGTGTATGCATGCAGTAGAGACTTTGGATGTTTTGGGTTGCATCAGCCTTATATGAAACCTTACAAACTCCCCTAGGCTGATGCTACGAAAACACTTGATGACTTCAAATATCAATAGTCCTCATCATGATAATGACCATCCATTTCTTCATAAGATGATCAGGATCACTCAGCCTCTCATAGTGTCTCCTCATATCAAAGAGATCATGTAGAGGTAGATTAAACATGTCTTGCCATGTGTAGACATCTTCAACACCTTGATCTTTGATGATATGCCATATTTCTGGATTTGTAGTGTATTTCCAGGACAAGATGGGTCTTCCTAATGCTAAAGGAGCTATTTGAATTAGAGTTGGTGTAGCTTCATCTTGTTGCATATCCTTATGATGTTTTACTCATCCTGAGGTTTGGAGATGGATGCCTCTTTCTTCTTCTTCTTTGGCTTTGGTTTAGAAGCCATCCTTTTTCTTCTTTTTGAAGCTTTTAACTGAGAAGGCTGGCGTGCAACACCTTGTTAATCTTTGTTTTTCTCAATTGGGTTTTCCTCTCTCATAAGTTCAGAATTGAGAGGAGACAGAACCTTGTTGTGGATCAGAAGTAGAAGCTTGCTGATGCTCAGCAGCAGTTCCAGGTTGTGTTGTCTCAAATGGTTTAACCTTAACCTCCACTTCTTGAGGGACCTGACTTGGAGGGGAGTGTAAGTCAACTAGTTCTCCTCTTTGAATCTTCTGCTTGATCACCATTATATGCTCATCCATAGTGGATAGAGACATAGGGCCAAGTCTCCTTCCAAAGAATCCATACTACTTCAAGAAGCTCATCATCCTCTGCCTATCAACAGACTTTTTCATACTTTTCTGTATGATGGCTTGACTTTACAGCTTCTTCCTTTAACCTTTTCTTTGTGATTTTTCTTTCTTTGGTTACTTCAAGCTCAAAATGTTTGAGATACTCGGACTCAATGTATTCAAAGGATAGGGGAAGAAGTACATCTACTTGATAGAGGTTTGTGGCACTCAGGTAGTTGATTATTTTGATCCTATCTGTTTCTTTGTCTACATGAGGTTCTTTAGGAGCCACATCCTCCTGTATAAGACTTTCTTGAAATGGGGAAAGGGTAGGCACATGCTTGTAGAGTCTTTTCTGTATTCTCTTTTCTTTGATTTAAAGAAGTATGCTTGCATCCTCTGCCTCCTTTCTTTCCTTTGACACTTCCATGTCAGCTAGTTCATTTAATTCATCTAAGGGGAGGGAGATGATATTATTAATATCATAGTTCCTGGTCTGTAAGTAGCTTATCCTAATTGCCCTCAACTCATCATCTTGAGTGTTTTGCCTAGGGGTAGCCCTAATAGCAGCTTCCATGAATCTAGCAGACCAAGTAGAGGAACTTTCTCCCCTTAGCTTCCTCTTCTTCTCTCTCCTCCTCCTTAATCTCCTCAGAAGTCATTTTTCTTTTCCCTTTGTCACTCACAAACTTTTATGATTTGGGGTGGAGAGAGTTATAGCCTTTATTGCTTGGTGTAGCTTCCAAGCTCTGGCTAGTGAGAGATTGTTATGCACCTTCACTGAGGGAATGAATTGCTGAAGTAGTTGTGGATGTGATAGGGCTCTTAGGCTCTACCACTGGGCCATCAGTCAAGGTTTCCCCTTCGAAGCTAATCTTAGGGTCTACCTTAACATCTAGTTGACCAATAGTTTTACCTGATTGCCTTTGTCTCCTTCTAAGTCTGAACTGTTCAGTAATTTTGTCTTGTATCCTTTGTGCCAGCCTGTTAGGTTGTCTAGATTGACTTGGGTTGACAAGTGCCATGCTTATGAGGTCAAAACCTTCATAGTAGTTCAAGGTCTGAAAGTTAAAGACTTATTGCTACCCTTGAACTCTTTGAAGAATAAGGGCTCTTTTTTTGGCATCATACATCCGGGTTTGTCCTCTTGTTCTAACCCTGGTATCAACATTTCTAATGATATTTGTGGTGGGATGAGACTTGTGGATCCTTAGCTGAGGGATCACATCAAGTTGTTGAGAGAGATCTAAATTAGAGAAATTTAGATCTGGCATTGATGTTTCTCCCACCATATCAATATACTTATCAAGAGAGACTTGATCCAAAGAGTGTGTGACATCATTGATGTTGTCTTTTATGAAGTGGTTGTCAGCATCAAGAAATTCTAGATCACTATCACCACTACTATTTTCTTCTACAATTGAAGCTTCTTTATCTGGTTGTGGAGCCTCTGAGCTGAAATTTGAAGGCATCTCAGATGTATCAACTGAATTTGTCATTGTTGTGCTAATAGAAACTACATTTGCAGAGTTAGTTACAATTGGAGTTGAAGATGTATAGCTTGAAGGTCTTCTTAACTGAAATCTTAGATCATAATCACCTATAGGTAGTATGTCTATAGATCCTGAAACATGCTCACAAGATTTGTTAAAACAGTAGTTAACTAAATCAAGATCAAACAGCCAATCCGGACCAGAACCTTTCACTCTGGGAGTGTGCTTATTAAAAGTCACATTGGCTGACTCTTCAACTACTCTAGTTCAGAGATTGTATACTCTATAAGCCTTAGCTTGGGAAGAGTATCCAATGAAGTGCCCATCATCTAATTTCTCAGCAAACTTGGCAATTTGATCTTTGGTATTTAAGATGGTGCAAGGGCATCCAAATGACATGAGAAAACCAATGAAAGGTTTCCTCTTGTGCTAAAGTTTATAAGGAGTCTTACCATGAGTCTTAACCACTAAAACTTTGTTTTGCACATAAAAGGCAGTGTTAACTACCTCAACCCAGAAGGTGATGGGCAATTTAGAGTCAGACAACATAGTTTTTGCAGCTCCAATAAGTGTCATGTTTCTCCTCTCAGCAACACCATTTTGCTAAAGAGTCTTGGGAGCACTATATTGTCTTGTAATACCCTTTTCATCACAAAATGTATCAAGGATTTGGTTCTTAAATTTAATTCCTTGATCACATCTTATGGTTTTGACCTTGTGATCATATTGATTCTCAATCTTTTAGATGAAATTCTTCAGACTCTCAAGAGTCTCATCCTTAGTTCTAAGGAAGAAGACCCAAGTGAATCTTGTAAAGTCATCTGTGATCACTAAACAGTAAGAGGCCCTTTCTAGACTCATTACACTAGTGGGGCCAAAGAGATCCATATGTAACAAGTGTAGGGGAGTAGTGATGGAGTTTCTTTCCTTTGGTTTGTGAGATACCTTGTGTTGCTTCCCTTTCGGGTATGCCATACAATGGTCATCATTTGTAAACTCTTTCCTTTGGTTTTGTTTTGCTTCTCTTCAACTTAGCCATAATATTTCTCACCATTCTCATCCTCCACTAAAACACCAGAGTTTCAGCAACATAACCTTCAGTTATACAACCTTCTGGTCTTGCCTTGTTTTCGACATAATTTTTTAGTTTTTTCATATACCTTTCAAATGGATAGATCCATCGCATACACACCGGACCACCACGAATCGCTTAATCAGGTAATTGCAAAACAAAATGTTCCATAATGT
>BJCM01272885.1:0-20768 GCA_018326385.1 Flaveria bidentis | reverse complement strand
ATGACGCTATGGGGACGAGGTTACATATTAGCATGGCTTATCATCCCCAAACTGATGGTCAGTCAGAAAGGACCATTCAGACATTGGAAGACATGCTTTGGGTATGTGTGATTGATTTTGGGGGAAGTTGGGATGACCACCTACCGTTAGCCGAATTCTCCTACAACAACAGCTATCATGCCAGCATTGGTATGCCACCCTATGAGATTCTATAAGGTAGGAGATACAGAACACCCGTTTGTTGGGGTGATATTGGTCAGAAGGAATTGGGGAGCGTCGAGGTGATCGACGCTACGACTGAGAAGCTTGAGAAGATTAAAGCCTTCATGAAGGCAGTCGAAGATAGACAGAAGTCGTATGCTGATAAACGACGCAGACCGATTGAGTTCCAGGTGGGTGACCGAGTTATGTTGAAGGTCTCACCTTGGAAGGGTATATCTGATTCGGGTAGCGGGGCAAGTTGAGCCCAAGGTATATAGGCCCTTTCCGAATCATTGCTCGAGTAGGAGAGGTGGCCTATAGATTGGAGTTACCAGATGAGTTAACTGGAATTCACCCGACATTCCATGTATCTCATCTAAGAAATTGCTTAGTTGATGAAGACATGGTTCCACTGGAGGATATCAAAGTAGATGAAAGGCTCAATTATATGGAGCAACCAATGGCAATCATCGATAGAAAAGAGAAGAAGCTGAGAAATAAAGTGGTTCCCCTTATGCGTGTGTAGTGGAAGCATAGAAAGGGATCCGAATCTACATGGGAGACTGAGGAGGAGATGAGGTAGCATTATCCTCATCTGTTTGAGGAATAACAGGTTTTGGGGACGAAACCTATATAAGGAGGGTGGACTTGAACACCCGGTTATTCTATTAAAATAAATAAAAGAAGGAAACATCAATAAACCCAAGTTGAGGGGTTAAAAATGTAAAATGGGACAAAAGTACAAAAAGTTAGTGTAAAGGTGGGCGTGGCCGCCCACCCTCTCTTCACATCACCTTTTTCATTCGGTTAGAGAGAGAGAGAGAAAGAGAGAGAGAAGAAAACTTTCGGGTTGAAGAAGAAGAAAAAGAAGAGGCTGAATTTAAGGTAAGAATTCGAAGTTTTTAAGTGTTCATGATGGGTTTTGTCTCGGTTATATGCTTATGTGTTTGTGTGTGTGTTCGTGTGTGTGTTTGGTGGGTTTCTAGGTGTTTGAACGTATTTGCATACGGGTTAGATGGAAGATACACCCAAAGTTGCACCAGGCGAGTTTCTAGACCCCGGTTTTACTTGTTTTAAACTCTTCTTGGGGCTGAAAATGTATTAAAACGATTTTTATTATGATTATGTATGTATACCCGTATGTATTATGCATGTTTGATGATGTTCCTTAGGTGTTATTAGGTTGTTCATGCTTAGAATGACCTTGGTAAGCTTAGAACAAATAGATTTGATGTTGGGTTCGAAAATATCCTAGAAACATGTTGAGCAGAAGGTTCATGCGCCTAAATAAGGCTCATGCGCCTGGAAATGCCTTAGAAATTTTTTCAGTGTAACTCATGCTCCCAAACAGTACCCTTATGCGCCTAGAATATTAGTCGAACGATTAAGTGTAGGGCCATGTGCCCCAATAGTATCCATGTGACCAAATGGCCCATGCGCCTACGTGATCATGCGCCCCAATAGTGTCTATACGTCTGAATAGCCCATGCGCCTGAATAGTTCATGCGCCTAAGTGTTAAAGCGGTTAAGTGTTGGCTGATGCACCTGCATAGTGATGAAGCGCCCAAACAGGGCTCATGCGCCCAAATAATATTGATGCGCCTAAACACTTAGAATTTATTACGAAATTTTTGGGAGTCTGTGCTATTACGGTTTTGACCAAGGTTTGACTAGGGCATATTAATGCATAGTTTTATGCATGATTATGATTGTTTCATGATTGTTCCGCATTATTATTATTACTATTAGTGTATGACTTTACATGGTGTGTTTATTATCGTGACGTAAAGTATTACTAATAATAAAGCGGAAGAGCAATGAAGAAGAGAAGTGAAACTTAAATAAAATGTTAACAAGTCTTGAAAGCTTATAGGAGGTGCATGACCATGTTGTTGTTAGCTCAACTATGATGCGGGTTAGCTACCCTATGATGCACACGGGGCCAGTCAATTGAGATTGGCGGACCTTTACAGCGTACCCTAGGTGATTGGGTCGGCCTTGTATACAGTAATTAGAGCCCATTGAGGGACCAGAGGGCCCAACACCAGTTTCCCTCGTGCATATAGTTTAGGGTATTGCTCATTGGTCCATATAGACAGTGAAAGATAGAGATAAAAAAGTACTGAATAAACAAGGCATACATTAAAGAGAAGAAGCATTATCTGGTTGTTTAGTTAATGCGTGCTCACGTATAAATAAATAAAATTTCACAGAAAGAGTATTTTCATATGTATACATTACAGAAAGCATTTTATTACTTTTAAACCTAGAACTCACTTAGCAACGCTGACTTTTATACATTTTCAGTTGGCAGGTAAATATTGTTGAGGATGGCACGAGGGTGAAGCTACTCGGCAGGGAAAGACTAACATCCATTCATACTTGTTATTGTTGTTGTTTTGTAATGCAATTAAACATTCTTTTGTATTTGGTTAAACAATAGTGTATTGCTCAACAACAGTGTTTTTAATGAAATGATGGCTTTTGATAAAATGATTCCGCTGCTTAAGCTTGTAAATTTACAATGTTTAAAGTATTTAATGCTGTGAATGACCAACTGTGAGGTCTTTGGGAATAGAGCCTTACAATCCTTTAGATTTATCTTTTCTGATTCAGAAGATTCAGTTTCATTCACCTCAGTTTATTTATAAATATCTTGTTGATTATAATTTGATTCAAACTTGGTGCTTGGCATAAAATGATTTGACAAGTTATTTGTCATTGATTTAGGAAAAGGTGTGTACTTATTGTTTATAGAAGGTGCCACAACATTATATCCCAACCCAGACCTGTTCTTTGATTCAATATGAGAATTTAATTATTTCTCATACCGCTGAGATAAAAGTTGAAACTTCTAAAGTTTCACTTTAGTTGATGCATGATCAACCATGGATTTAGTTAAGGAAGTGGTCAAATGCTCAACTTGTGCCTTTAAACTGTAATTTTCTTAAACAATTTTATCTAAATCTTTTTATAAAGAGTTAATTTTTATTTGATATAATTTGTGTTCCCTTACATGAGATTCATTCAAAATCATTGTTTCTTTAACTTTATTAGCCAATTGTTGAGCATGGACTCTATATCTTTTAACTTCCTCGACACATATTGATGAACATAACCTATCTTTTACCTCACTAGCCATGGGTGAAACTTTGTTTTCCATATGAGCTATTAAAGCTTAATTTTCTTCAATACTTCCTTCTCATACATACTCCAGTCATAAGTTCCATATTGAAGGATGATCAGCCCAGTTTCTTTGGCGTTACTTGTTCCTGCTAATGTATTAGTGGCTGGTGGGTATGAGTTTGTAAGTTGTGGTTGCCTGAAAGGTCTTTGTGATGATGGTTGCTGAGACTGATGTTGTTGATGTTGTACTGACTCAAGATTTGATTGTTGATCGCATTCTCTAGAAAAGTGTCCATAGAGATTGCACTTGAAGCATCTCACCTTTGACTTATCAACTCCAATCTTTGATGATTTACTTGTAGCAGCCAAATTCTTGTTTCTCATCATATATTGTTTGGCTCCATAAGCAGTCATTTCCATTTGCCATTGTTGGTCCATCTCCTCTACTAAATCTGGATATAGTTCTTCCAAGTCCTGCTAGCAAATGTTGGCAGAGGTTAATGAGCTTCCAAGGTAAGCTTGAAAACTTAAGCTGAAAGTTGCAAAAGCTGTTTTTTGTTCTTCAGAGTCCAGAATGATAGTGATGGACTCTGTTTGATTATTATTTGATGAAGACTTTGCTGATGATGTATCTCTTTGATCATCAGTATTTCCTTTCTTTTTTCTTGACTTAATTTGAGAATATTTCTTAGAGGGCTTTGATGCATAGAAACTTACTTCCTTTTAATCTTCACTCAAAGCACGAGAGGTATCACCATCATTGTTGGAAATAAAGGCACTCTTTAAAGTGATATGGTGACACATGAGTTCTCACACTCTTGTTTCTTGACTTCCCATCCATTTTAAAGCCTTAACTTTAGCTACTATTGTATCTAAACCAGTTTCTTTGAGATGAATTGTGTTTTTGAACATGGACACAGTTTGCTTCCAACTTTCTAGAAAAGTATGAAGCATCTTCTTGTTTAGTTCCTCATTTGTGTATTTCGAATCCAAGATATTCATCTCTGTAACCAGTTGCATAAATCTATGGAGTTGTTGAGGAATTGATTCACCCTCAATATGATGAAAGGTTTCATATTGTGACCGAAGGGTGTCCTTCCTAATGCTTCTGATTTTATCACTCCCTTCACAGTGTGTATGAAGAATATTCCACAAAGAATTTATTATTTTGTAATTCTCACACTTGATTAATACTTCTTCAGGTAAAGCCATACTAAGCAAGATGCATGCTTTAATATCAACGTTCACCTTCTTAACATCATCAGGTGATAGATCCTTTGTACTTATGGGTTGATTGTTGTCATTATAATCCGGCCCAAGAGTGGGTGGAATATAAGAACCTTTAGTTATTGAAACCCATAAGTCAAAATCTGTATAATTAACATGATTCTTGAACTTGATTTTTCAGGGTTTAAAGTCTGCTTTTGTTTCCAACTTTGGAGGTTGGTATGACGATCCACCAAAGTTACTCGTGTTTAGTTAAGATCTAAGATTTTAACTATTACAAAGTATCTTTTAAGAAATGAACTAATTAGTGACAATACTTAAATTATAATAAATAAGCAGTTGTGGTCACAAATCAATCAATCCTTTCAATGATAATTATATATCAAATTAAGGATTTTGTCAATGTATTTGTTCAATTGAATATGAACAATATATGAACGTAAATCAATAACCAAGATATACTATTCAATTGTTCTGAATATTGACCCAATTTAATCAAGCAGTGTAACAATACTCGTTGAGAGACAATTCATTGCTTTGATTAAATCACACAAAAGATTTGCTTAGAGACAATAGATTTGATTAGCAGAGATTGAAAAATCTAGTGAAACCAGCAAACAATTAAACGAAATTAACATCGATCTAAATCAATGAGCACTTGGCTCTAATACCACCTGTGAGTCCAAGGATCACAATCAAGAATTATTAGTATTAATCTAAAGTCAAGTCAATGTTTGCGGAATCAACATTAACTTTGTTTAATTGTTTTTAATAAATTTCAATATCAACAATAAATATTAATGATTAAGACGAACACAATTAATAATCAAACAAAAATATTTATTCAAATGTATTTCATTAAAACATGTTAATGATTACAGATGAATAAATAATTAATTAATAAATTGGTTTGAATGTATTGATGTTGATGTGACGGCTGCTAGGGTTTGTGTTTGTGTGATTTGATGTTTTGTTGTTTGTAATCGTGTGTCTTCTTGCCGTCGTCGCCGTCTACTTGATATGAAACCTAGGATCCATATTTATAGGCACGTGTGTTTCTGTTAAAGAAACACCGGATCTCTTGGGATTCACACAACTGTCATGTTGACTTTTTGACTTGTAACACTTGTATTATTAAATACAAGTGTTTGGACTTCGCAAGAATATGGTCTTCCGTAGATGTTTGTTCTTCCGAAGGAGTCTTGTTCTTCCGAAGGTACTTTGGTCTTCCGAAAGTACTTTGTTCTTCCGTAGGAATCTTCACTTCTGACTTCAGAGTTGATTGTTCATCCGCAGAAGATCTTCGGATGATTAATTTTGTAAGAAACATATCTATGGAAGAACAAAAGTGTTCATCCGTAGATGTTTCTTACACTTAGTCAATTTCAGTAATTGACCAAGAATTATGTTTGTTCCTGCAATCATACACAGATCAATACACATATGGGTTAACCTATATATATATATATATATATATATATATAATGCATACGACATAATAATGATTTACACTTGTTTATTAGAAATATTGATTAAAGTTCTAAGCCTATACAAAATGATCTGGTCCTATAGTTCCTAGATCTAACATTTCTTTTTTGGAAGACTTTTCATTTAAAAAGGTACGTGTGAGGTCTGCATAGTGTAGACTTGGCATAATCATTTCTAAAGTCTTCTAAAGTCTACAAAGGATTAAACACCATTTCCTATCACCACCCATGTCCACCACCACCGTTCTCTACTACCACCGTCAGCCACCACCACCATGCGCCGCCACCACCGTCTGCCACCACCATCGTGTGCCTCCACCACCGTCCGCCTCCATCGCCATGTGCCTCCACTATCGACTGCCACCACCACGGTCTACCTCCACCCACCGTCTGCCACTACCACCACTCGTCTGCCACTACCACCACCCGTCATCCACCACCACCCACCATCTACCATCACCACCACCATTCACCACCACCAGCTGATTTTAGCAGTCTGCGGATGTTAAAACATAAACACTCTTCTTGTTGTAGATTGTAGAGGTTTGGTCCAACTCTTCTCCTACATATGTCTACAAATGTGGTTCATAGATTGCAATCGTATTGCTGTAGAAGAAACTAACATCACCTAGGTCTTCAAGGGTGAAGAGAAAGTTGCCTGAACTTTCATCTAAAGATACAAAGGCCTGAGAAGAGCTAGGCTATTGGAATGGACTTCACTGATTGTAGTTATCTCTAGGTGTCTTCGGTAAGATTATAAAAGGATCCTTTAATGAGTTGTTAGGGTAGCAGATGAGATGATATTATGGTTCCATGCTATTCCTTTCAACCACATGAAGGGCTGAACTCTTTTGGGTGCTAGATAAGTTAGGGGAGGATTTTGCATGTTCATCTCTATTTGGTACCCGCTTAGGATACCATACAGCTCAATAAGAGTGGGGGTAGAGAGATTGTTAGTTCTCTTGATGGCCACATAGTAGTGTGTCCATACTCTAGGAAGAGAGAACATAAACTTCTTCATTATGTCCTTGTTCTCAAGTTTAACTCCAACATCCATTAAAGTATCTACAATCTCAACATGACTGAAGTATTGTTGAGTCATAGTCTCACCTGTCTTGTATGTGAAGTTTTCAAAATTTTGCTTCGTTATGTCTTTCTTGTTCTCTTTAACTTCCTTAGATCCTTCATAAATCAGCTTTAGTGCATCTAATAGTTCTTTTACACTCTAGCACTTCTTGAAGCATTTGTAAATGGAGTTGGGAAGAGCAGGCATGGCTTTCTAATCTATATATATTTTCTTCCAATCTTGCTTAGCATAATCAGCCACTTCCCGTGGGTATCATCCTACTTCTAGAAGTTGCTGGTGCAGTCTTTGGGATGTAAGGTCTAAAGACTACAAATCTTCACATTCTATTGTCTTGAGACTTGATAAAGCCTTTTATTCTCATACACCAAGTGTCAAAGTCATTAGGAGTGATTAGTGCAGACTTAGTCATTGTGTTGGTTTCCATACAGCTTTAGAAAGATCTGCCATTTAAGCAAGCAAGTAAATGTGAAACAGAAGAGTGATTCAAGATGATGGGATCTTGCAATCAAGAGCCTAAGATACTCTGATACTAATTGCAGGTCGTGTATGGGTCAACAACAGTTTCATAGTTGGATATAACACACTTACTAGATCAAATAGGGAACCAAACAAATAAACAATAAACAAACAAGTAAAAACACAAAGATTGGTTTTTAAGGATGATGTATATAGTTCTCGAGTATTTTATAAGCGTTACAAAACTTAGTACTATGATCGATAGATAAAATACTTTATACTACATCCAACAAACGACCATACTTTGATGGCCAACTCTACACTAATCTAAACAACAAGATCAATGTAAAATCAAAAGGCATATTGCATTTTGATTTACAATTAGGATATGTCATAACTTACATTCTATTATATTACAATAAAGGTAAACATACTAAAGTAGGAAAATACAGAAAAGAGACCACAATGTATAGTCGAGAAAAGTAAAAAAGGAAATAACCAATTTATATAAGTTGGTGAGTCTTTTGAGCTGATAGCGAAAATGTGTTTTGTTTTGTCAAAAGCATGTTAGAGACACATGTCATCTTAGTTTTTAGAAGAGTTCGGTATTCAAGCTTCGAAGACTTTTCTTTAAGTTTCGGAAAACTCCACTTTTGGCTTCGAAAGATTTATGTCTTTGATTTTGAAAGATTTAACACATAGTTATTTCTCTTTGTATATTTTCAAATCTTCCGAAGTACTTCCTTTTCTGTACTTTAGTGCATGCTGAGAGATCTTTGGTTAGTATCGGCCTTTAAGATAATCATCTTGATATTATTGTATGACTATGTCTACTTTTCTCACAAAAGGGTATTTTGGTTATTTTACACACACTTAACGGTTAAAGTTAACAGACATCTGCTTCAAGGACAATTGTTATAACGTTTGTGCAAGTACCTTTAATTGCAACAAGTTAGGGAACCAAAGTGAAATTAGACCTAACCATAAGGACCACCCATGTAATTAACTCCTTAAAATATTAATAAATTCTATATTCTACCACACTCAAATGTCTTGCACTCTTTTTTACAAACTTATACACATGACAAAATTACATCTCTATTCAAGTTTATGCTTTGTATAGTATTAAATTATGTTTTGTATAGTATTAAATTATGCTTTGTATAGTATTAAATTATGCTTTTTATAGTATTATAGATAATTATTATTAATTATTAGATATCCGGCTAATATAGTTATACAATATAATTAATATAATTATGTCTCGTCTATCATTCATAATATCAATTAATCAAATTAAGTTATTTAAAATTTGTTGTCTAAAGTGTAACTTTTACAAACAATATAACTCCTACGGGTTATAAATCGTAATCGAACCCTACATAATCCGGTAAGCAAGCGTTTTGAAAAGTGTTAATAAAAACTAGAAAAGGAACTCCACGCGTTGCCGCGGGGTTTTTCTTGCAGCACCGTGGAAGCGACATTAACACATAAGAGCAATCATTTTGTTTTTTGGTGTTGAAGTGTCTAATTGTTTATACATTAAGAGTACGTTCAGATCATATACCACCTAACAGTTACTTAAAAAGATAATGCAGTTAGATATGTATATGAATATCGTCATGCGAGGCTGTACAAAGATAGGTTGCCCTTAGGTGTGTCACTAACATTTAAACACGTTTTAAAGATTACATCTAATAGTATAAATGTATATTTGTCGTATCCATGTGGTTGTACCTGTGTGTATGCTAATACCTTATTTCAAATAAAAGAAACACATATAATAACTAATCACAAGTCATCATATTAAACCACATATAGAGCAGATTGGTAACTTTTAGTCAAAAACCATCCTATAAAGTTGAAAGTGAAAATTGAATTCAACTGAACCATTTTTTGTACTTCTTAAAACATAGCATGATTAAATTAGTTATCAAAACAATAAGATCTTCTAATATAGGGAATATCTCATATAAAGTATCATGAATACATGAGTTTGCACAAATCAAAATTCATGTTGCAATAAAAGACACCAAAAGTTGTACATCTATTTGAATATTACGCTTATTAGTAACATAATAGCATAGATAACAATAGCGAGCAGAACCAATGCTCACAATTGCACTCCTTTTTCTCTTCATCACAATAATCGATGAACTACAGAAATACAAACATAACGCATGAATCATTATTCACTGAACCAAAATTAAACACACAATTTAAATGTCAAACATCAAAATTTACAAGATTGTGAGAAAAACAAACCGGTGATAGTTTTTATACCTTGATTCCTTGCCGCTCATTCTTTGCACCTCGTCAAGCATTCCTTTTTCCTACATTCATCACCATACACCCCATTAGAGAATTTCAATCACTACAACATCTTAATCATTTAAAATAAATTGATTTAGGAAAAGTGACGGTGATGACTACGAAGGCAAGCAACAACATCAGAAACATGAATAAACATAGAACGAATCATTTCGTGAGACCTCTGTTGCTATTACACACATTCAACCTCCTTCGTCAACCATTGAAGGTAACCTTTGTCATATAAAATTTGTTAGAACATATATAAAAATAAGAACCTTGGAAATTTGATGATTGAGGGTTAGGGCGAATGCAACAACATCATCGTTATATTAAAAAAGCGGAATCAAGAGGTCCAAACAAGATCATCACTAGTGATGTCGCAACGCCAAACGCATATGCATCATCATCATCAATATACTAAATCGGAATCGAGAGGTCTAAACAAAGCTTGAAGAATGAAGTAGGTGAAAATAGTGATGCGACGTGAAATGGTTCTTCCTAATCTTAAGCAAAGTGGCGAAGATGGGTTGTGCCATGGAAGCCATAACCACCGGTAGACCTGGGGTTTAACATCTTGTATTTTTTCAGTTTTCTCTCTCTTTTTCTTTCTTCCTTCTTTGAATCCAGCCTCCGGACACTACACACGTGGATTGAAGAGTAGTTGAAACGTGTTACCAATTCCACTATGTTTCAAACAATGCACACATAGTAGGAACTCTTCGTAATCTACCTAACCTAGTGGCCCATCTGTAAACATATACAAATTTACTGTACACACCTAACTAATGTTTTAATATATTCAAATGTGTATAAACCCGGAGGATACAACGATGAAAGATGACTTGTATTTCATCCCGATCACGAGTTTGCAAGTCCACGATTGGAATCTGAATTTCAGTTCTGACGACTTCCATTGTTCTTCCTCTCCATCACCATTCTCTTGAATCAGAAGTATGATCCAAGAGATGATCATAGGAAGATCCCCAATCCAAACATTTCTATCGTTCTTCCTCAACATCCATCCCCACGAAACCTACCTTGTTTTCTACTCCACAGTCTGTTTCTTCTTTGTAAGTTCCTACATCCAGATCGCCAGTTTGATGCATTTCACCATCGCCAGTATGATTATAATCTTGTTTGATTGATTGTGCAGGTGTTGAGTGCGTATTTTGTGGTTTTGCCTTTACGAGATGAAGGTGCTATATCATTAGGTATAGGTAACATACCAGGGCTGTTTTTGGGATCCTTGATGCTTACACTGATTGCTGCCCCTCTTTCCACGCTCATATTTTCTTTGCCTAATTTTCCTAAACCTAAGGTAAACTCCAAGTTTACTCATTTCTTTCCAGGTGGATTCTAAGATGGATTTTGGTTAATTATGGATTTCGATTGGATTCTTGATTGCAATATGATTTAACTGTGAATTGGGCGATGGTTTATTTGTGAAGATTCATGATGATAATTGAAATATTAAGTAGTAGCTCGCCTTGCTTTCTGTTTGGGATTGATATAAATAGCTTATTTGATTGTTGGGTTGACTGGTTAGATGTATAAATGGATTAGTGTTGATTTGATATCCGATTCTTAGGGTTAATTTTAGGCCTCTTTAGTATAGACCGACTAATTTCTGTATATTATTCTTGTTTCACTTGGTATTAGTTCGAATATTCATTCAACTGATATTTTCTGCATAATTTCCACCAACCATATTGATTTCTAAAATTTTTTGATCTTTAATTCTAAAAGGTATGTGTATACATCGAGTTTGTTCTATAAAGTATAGACCAATGACCTGCCATTGATCATGGTTCCCTTGTTTTTCATCCTTAATTCCTTATTTTTTCCTTCTCTTCCTCAGCCACGTTTTTTGATCATGGTTCCCTTGTTTTTCATCCTTATTTGTTCTTCTGTTCGTCAGCCATGTTTTGTTATACTTTTAAACAAATTGCACGTTTCAGACTGCAATTGTTGTGTTCTTCTTTTATCTATTCTACATGCTACACAATCCATAAGCATCAAACAACTATAGCCGTGTAATTTGAGGTTTAAGAGTTCATTATGGGACTATTTATAAACTGTAGTGATGTCAGTAAAAGATATACTCTGATGGTATATGTTACCCTGGGCTCTGTACATCACCCTGTAATTAGTTTCTGTTGAATTCCAGGCTTTGGTCTTAATATACAGGTTTTTCAGTGCTAGTCTTGTGCTGTTTTTTATTGTATGGGTGATGTCTTCCCCTGAAAATACATTTCCCACCTTTAAGGTAAAGTTAAAATATGTTTTAAGTTGCGGCTTAAGATACTTTTTTCTTGCATTTGCACTGAATTATATCTACATCTTTTAGGGTTTCCTCAACATGTCATCCACTATAAAAGAGGAATTAAAGGTCGAAACTCAATCTACTTCTACAAAGACTGCTGATTGGGACAAGCATGGATGGTTTTATATTTCTGTGAGAATAGGCTTCTTCTTATGGGTATCAGGCTGTTCTGTTTTAAACTCAGTTAGAGCTTTTCAGTTTTCTTCATTAATGATCACAAATTAAGAAGTAGGTGTCTGGATAACCCTTTTCAAAGTAATTATGTGATCTTTTTAAATAATTAGATTCAGAAATTTAGAATTAGATAATTAACTGATGGCAGCGAGCTTAAATACTGGACCGATATACCCGACTTGAGTCAAATAAGACAACGGTCCTCTACGAGATATAATCACACCACTCGTGAGAATCGATGAGCAGAATTCTAATTCAGAATTCCCGATACAGACACACCACGAGAATCTGAGTTAGACGTCCAAGATCACCTTCTAATCTTCTGCCAATGAATTAGAATAGCATGGAACAATGAAAATTCTCCAAGTATAGAGAATAAAAAATTTTTGTTAAATTTCAACTGCCTTTTATTTCCCATTTTTCAGTACATATCGAAGAAGAAAAAGAAACTAACAAACCACTACTTCCCCACGTTTCCTACACTTGTGGAATCACAAAACAACTACTTGACAATTTAAAATAACTAAAACAATTAAAAGGAAATGACTAAAAGATAAAAATTGTGAAATAAAAACGTGGGGCAAAAAGGAAATGGCAGTCAAGTGTTTGGATACTTCAATTGGGCCAAGTTAACCCACTTAGCAATCTGTATCATGGGCCTTGAATCGTGGGTTTGGATCGAAGGCTCCCTATCATTAACTGTAGGAGATGGTGTTTGGGTGTGCTTTGGTTGTCTGAGGTTGTAATAATCAGATGGAGTGTTTGAGAAATACTGATTACTTAAAAAAATAGTACAGAGTTTTATTAAAAATAACATTCTTGTAAAGGAGGAGATGCATCTCGTAAGATATGGGTTAAAGTCTCGCAAATTAGATCAAAGGGGTACTTAAGTATTCTTTCTACTTTTTAATAATCAGTTTTATCCTCATTTTGTTCAAGACTGGATATTTGACTCTGAATAATCTTGTAAGTAAATTTAAATTTCATATCTGAACATTAAAACTGATTATTATTGCAACTAAAAGTCACTATAATCCTATTTAAAAACAAAGAAGTCTCTGAACAGGTCCTAAACTGCATCTTCAAAAGTAATTTTCCCCTTATCTCCAGGTTGCTTTGCTAAACCTTATAACTATATCTTCAACATGGGCAAGAGTCATTGATGTTATGGACAATGAGGTAAATGTGATCCCATGTTACAAGTATATCTTTGCTACCAGTGGTCATGCACGTTTTAATTCCATCATGTGTTCAGTCAGGTTCACGACTGTTTGGATTTATTGGAGCGGGTGCAACTTTCGGGCAGCTTTTTGGTTCATTGTTTGCCACAGGAATGGCCTGGTTGGGACCATGTATGCTTCTACTCTTTGCTTTTGGAAAATGGTTTTTGCAGTGAATCTGCCTATTCTTTACTCACTTATCAACTTTCGATTCTTTTATTCTAAAACGCTCATCTTGCCAGATCTCCTGCTATTTGCTTCCCTAATGATGGAATTTGCTGCCCAATCATCCAAAATGATCAATAAAGATTTATCTAATTCTTCTGAAGAACTAAGTCCTCTCAGGTTCTTATTTTAATTATGTGTTATCTTATGTTTCATTTGTACCATGTAACTTAGATTCTTTTGTTTTTCTTTTCTCGCTTATTTTTTCTGTGTTCTAGAAAGATTGAAGTTGATCAGCAGGATGAGATCAATGAAGTAGACGTATCTGATCACAAAGAATCTTCTCCAACATCTTCAAGTTCAACTATTGACTCTACAACACCTCGGTTCTGGGCTTTACTGGATGGATTTTGGCTTATATGGTCATCAAATTATTTGTTGTGTGTGTCACTATTCTTGTGGCTAAGTGCAGTCACCTCTTCTTTCTTCTATTTTCAGGTGAAAGTTGAAACTAGTCTTATTTGAAGATGTGGCAAAATGGGCGGGTTGGCTAACAAGTCAAAAAGGATACTTTTCCTATATGTGTTTGGTTGAGATTGTCCCAGCTTGTTTTAAAATATGTGTTCTAATTATAAAAAAAACTAGCGTATCAAGCATGATTTTAAAAGAATTATTAAACCAATCTAGGAGTTTTTATGCATTAAGAACACACTTCCGACGACTTACGACCATTAGACCCATTTGACCAGTTTGTTTTTTTTACCTGATTGGGGCATTAATGATAAAACATAACCTGAATATTGCCTTTATTAATAATTGGATAAAAATTTCACCTCTATTCTATTTATTTTCTGGTTGTTATGTTTGTGAAGTTTATTTATGTGTTCATGCTGATTTATTTTGTAATCTTCAACTGCAGAAAGTAACAGTGATTGCCTCAACTGTTACAACCTCTACCGGAAGAAGACGGTTATTTGCACAGATCAATAGTTTCATTGCTCTTTTTATTTTAGCTGGACAGCTTACTTTAACGGTATCCCATCTATGAAATTTAGTTCTCTGGATAGAATTCTTCCAAGTTAACATATATATAGCTCCTAGAGCATATTATCATGTTGTTATTATTATTATCATTACTACTACAACTACTACTACTACCATTATAACTACCACTATAATTGTTATGAGCATTATTACTAGTTTTGTTGACGTCCTTTGTGTTATAATGAGAAAACAAGAATAATAGTTAAAGTTAGCAAGAACAAGGGAATATGGACAAATTGTGGAACTGTAAATGCGACATTGTAATTGTACATGACACCTACTGTCCAAAATCACTCATTTTTCCACAGTTTTCTTATTCTTTTACAAAAGCTAAAAGAATTGTGATTTGTTTGCAATGAACCACAAACATAATTAACCGACATAGCCAAACCATAGCAAAACTGGTTGGGTTTTTGACTGACTATTTTACAAAGCCAAAAAAAGGATTGATCCGTTTGTTGGGTCTAAGCCACAAACGTGGACACAAGATAAAGAAATGATAATTGTCGATCCCAAGCCAAAAGTTGGGTCAGTCACCAAATTAACTGCAAGCTAAAACTGACTTAAATAAACCGAGTTGAACTGAAAGAGAACATTCTCAAAATCCTAAAAGATCCAACTTTGCAGTTTGGTTTCAGTTTTTGCAAAATCTGTCCAAAACCAAATGGTGCTCACCTTAATGATATTCTGTAACTGTAATGTCCTGTTTTTCTACTGTAATACAGGGGCGGATTCTTACCATGGCTGGGATTACTACAGCTCTTTGCTCTGCACCATTCACTGCCTTCCTAAATTCAATTGCAATTGCTGTTTGGCCTACTTATATTATAGTAGCTATCTCAGAAACCATTCGAAAGGTTTATCTATTTCCTTGTAGCTATACAGTTGTGCAATTCATTTCAAGTTGAATGTGAAATGGTCAAATGTGAACCTACAACTTCCCTTGCTAAAACTTAGATGTGTCAAAAGGGCAAAGTGGATAACAAGTTAAAAGTTATACTGGTCCGGGTGTGTACACTTTGGTATGATTACATAAAACTATATTAACCAAACTTTTTTTCAAAGTTAGGTTGTCACTTTTTCTACTTTTTACTTTATTTTGTAATTAATAACTTTGTTTGGTATGCTACATAAAATAATATTATCCAAACATGTTTAATTAAACCAATTTGGAAACTTTTCGCAACCCTTTGGATGGCATTTGACGTGCGTTCTCTTTAGTTTAATTATTTAGCTCAACCTGTTGGACAAAAACATTACCAAGATCAACCCTTCTATGTTTTTACGGGCCAAATGGTCACCCCTACTGCGAATGAATGATTTTCTATTAGCCCTTGCTTGAATGAGAACTGAGAACTGTTAATGCATGTATAACACATGCAAAGAAGTGCCTGGATCCTGAATATAGGAGCTCATTTGCGGACAATGGACGATAGGTTTTTTAAAAATTCTTTTCTTACACTCAAGTTTGAATATCAGGCTTAGTACCCCCTTGTTTGGAGTCTATGTAGAATTCTTTCTTAACTTAATCCCTAATACTTATAAAGCTTCCCATATGTTTCATATAGATGAAGATAGACTTCAAGCATGTAAATTATCATTTTGCAGGTTGTAACCTATGTTGTGACGAGGCCAGGACGAGAGCTACTATTTACCGTTGTCTCACAAGATGAGAAATACAAAGCAAAGGTACCCCACCCGTCAAATTTAAAGGTGGAAAAATGGGTGAATGAGAGGGGTTGGACAAATTAAAAGAATTGGTACAGGTCAAATGTCGATATAGGTCAACTTAGTTGACCATAAAATGTTTTTTTTTTTTTTTTTTTTTTTTTTTTTTTGTCTAAAACTTCTGTTTTTTTCTTTTAATTATTTTATAAATAACTAGTGTATCCAATAGCATCATGGAAATTATATTATTTCACTACTAATCTAATTTTTCTTAGTAGAGTAATTAATTTGTTAGATAATCTGAAACTGAAATGTTTTGTTTTTTCGCTAAATCATCTGATTACACTTGTTTGACCTGTTAAACCTAACCTTACCTGGAATTGACTTATAAATATATGGGTCAAAATGGTCACCTCTCTTCAAATGGCATATCGACATATTGTTTCTTCACAATATACCTTAATTTGTATAGGTATGCATAGATGTTCTTGTCCAAAGATTTGGAGATGCTACTGCTGCGGGGATGTACAAATTACTTCATAGTACACTTGATGGCAAAATAACCCACATTTCTCTTTATGCTTTGCCAGTATGCAGATTCCATCACTTGTTACTTTGTTATGTTCTCAATAAAAAAAGCAACAAAACTTAATACGCATATTTTTTCAATTGTCATAGGTCTGCATCTTATGGGTCATTACAGGATTCTACTTGGGACACCGGCAAACACAACTTGCAAAGTCCCAAAATCTCCCATCCTTGTAAAGCTTTGTCGTGTTTATCAGGACAATCGTCATGTTGTTTCATAGTTTTTCATGATTGAGATGGTTGAATCTCAACATAACATAACAACATTCAGAATTCGTTTAGTTAGGGTTATCATATAAAATTATGCAAAGAATCGCCTCTCACACACATTGACATATATATGTATGTATGCATGAGTGTGTATGATCCGTTCAATCCCGAACCAATTATAAGTAGAGAATTGTTTAATTTCTTGTATGTAAGGCTGCCTAGATATAGTAAAAGAGAAAGCTGGTTATGTGGTTACAAAACTACTTCATGTGTTACACCCTTAGCAAGAGGTATAAATATTTATGCAATTTTCAAAATTGATGTATATATATTTGTTGTATATAACACTTCTCGCTCTTTTATATTAATATTTAATGCATCACCAATTTATACACACACACTAAGTCATTGAGTACTTATAAAATCCTTATATTTTTAATTTTTTTTTCTTATAATTAAATTGTACACTTGTTGAGTTTGAGTCCATCTTTGTGTGATTAAAGAACAATGAAAAAAGACAAAAATTAGAATTTTCGTTCAAGTTATTTAGCTTCCGTTACAACTTTTCAAGTTGCAATGATGGTGTTTCGTTTTGGTGGTTAATATTTGTTATTTTTATGTTTAGGGTTTGGCTGTTTGGGATGTTACAAATAATTAAGAGAACTAGAGACGTTCAAGTTTGTGAGTTGTGCAAAATAGTATGTTTTTTGTTACGTGTGTTTAGTATCCCCTGCATTGATCCTCCACCATATTGAGAAACCACTTCTTTCAAGTATACCTGAGTTAGTTTATCCATCTTGTCTGTTTCTTTGATTGTCAGAAAATGAGCAGACTTAGTCAGTTGATCCACGATCACCCATATTGTGTCACCACCACTAGGAGTCCTATAATAACTTAGTAATAAAGTCCATAAAATTATGCTCTTACTTTCACAAAGAATCTCAGGTTGTTGCAATAACACAAATGTACATCCACCTTCATATTAGGCTACCAATAGCATGCCTTCAGATCATGATACATCTTATCAAAACCAAGATGTATAGAATACCTAGACTTGTGTGCCTTACTCATAACCAAGTCTCTTAGGCTTTTTGTATAAGGGTTCCTAAAGTCTATCCATGAAACAACGAATCCCATCGGCTTTCAATTCAAATTGCTTGTCCATCCCACGTAAGGATTTAGATTCAACGTTTTCCACTTTCAAGGCTTCCACCTGAGCTTTCTTGATTTGTTCAGGCAATTGAGTGTTGATCATAATTTGTAAACTTCACACTCATCGGGGTTTAGCGGTTTACTTTCTGCTTAAGGGCGTCAACAACTACATTCATTTTTCCTAGGTGCTATTTGATAGCACAAACATAATTATTCAACAATTCCAACTAGCGTCGCTTATTCAGCTCTTTCTGCTAAAAGATATTTTGAATACTCTTGTGATCGGTGTAAATAGTGCATCTGGTATCGTACAAGTAATGTCTCCAGATTTTCAAGGCATATTATTGCATCGAGTTCAAAATCATGGGTGGTGTAGTTCTTTTTATGCATTTTCAGTTGTTTCGAGGCATAAGCTATCACTTGGTCATGTTGCATAAGAACACAATTGAGTCCTTGGATAGAAGCATTATAGTAAACCACGAAGTCATCACTTTCCTCTAGTAATGCTAATATCGATATGCTACAATTTTTTTGTTTCAACAACTGAAAAGCTGATTCTTGACTCTCTCCCTAGTTATACGTTGTACCTTTCTGTGTCAAAACAGTGAGAGGTTGAGCGATTTTAGAAAATCCTTCAATGAAACATCAATAATATCCAACCATCCAAGAAATCGTCGTATCTCGCTAGGCATCTTGGGAACCTACCGATTCTTTATCACCTCAATCTTTGTATGATCCACATGGATTCCCTTTTCGTTAACAATATGACCTAAGAATTTCACTTCACGAATCTAGAAGTCATATTTGGAAAACTTTACGCGTAGTTGTTTCTTTTTAAGCAGATCTAATATTAAACATAAATGCTACTCATGTTCCTCCTTAGTCCTAGAATAAATCAATATGTCATCGATAAACACGATAACAAACTGATTGAGATAGGTTTTGCACACACGATTCATGAGATCCATGAATACAGCTGGTGCATTAGTCAACCCGAATGACATGACCATAAATTCATAATGACCATAATGAGTACAGAATGTAGTTTTCGAGATGATTTTCTCTCGAACTCTTAGTTGATGTTAGCTAGACCTCAAATCGATCTTAGAATAATAGCTTGAATTTTGAAGTTGATCAAACAGATCATCTATACGAGGCAAACGGTATCGATTTTTGACCGTAACTTTGTTCAATTCTCTATAATTGATGCACATTTAGAATGTGCCATCCTTTTTTTTTAACAAAGAGAACAGGGGCTCCCTATTGTGATGAGCTTGATCGAATACATCTGTTAACCAACAATTTTTTGAAGTTATGCTGATAATATCTACAGTTCGTTCAATGCTAATCAATAAGGTGCTCTCGCAATTGGAGCTACTCCGGGAGTCAAATCGATCTGAAACTTAACTTAATGATGAAATGGTAGCTTAGGAACATCGTCTTGAAACATCTTTAGAAGATCATAAACTATCAGAATATCATCCATCTTCTTTTACTTTTGCTGCTTGTCCGTCACAAGGGCTAATATGGCTAAGCCACTTGCGTAGCCAATCTTGGTTTTTCATATATGATATGATGCCTATCATTGCACCACTCTTCTCGACCTTCACTGAAGGATTTCTCCACTAGAGAAGGAATACAAATGACCTTCTCGTGATAGATCACCTCCGCCTACTATTTGGACACCCAATCCATACCCACGACCACATCAAAACTCCCAAGCGTAACATGCATAAGATCAATGTTGAAAGTATGACCAACAAGTTCTATCTTACAACCCTTAAGGATGTTTGTAATGTGAATTTGCTTACCATAAACTAACTCTATGGTATATTTGGATTCCAATGTAGAAGACATATCACTTAATAAACCACTAAACATAATAGAGATATAACTCCAATCAGCTCTAGTATCAAACAAAATAGTAGAATAATGACTATTAACAGGAAATTTACCAGTAACAATAGTAGGTCATTCAGAGCCTCACCTGTACCTATGAGACAAAAGCTCTTCCTTGGCTCCACCATTGTTGCCACCATTGTAACACCCAGTTATTTCTCTATTTATTTATTTTGAAGCCGACGAATGAAGAAAAAGAAATAAAGTCCAAAGTCGAGGGACCAAACTCGCCAACGAAAGAAAGTCGGGTGAGTGGGAGTATATAAGGGAGAGGGCAACCCTTACCCTCTCCCCCACACCCACAAATCAGCCAAAGAAAGAGAGGAGAAGAGAGAAAGGAAGAAAAGAGGAAAAGTGTTGGTTCGGGTTGGTTCGAGTAACCAAAATCGTCGAGAAGCGAGTCAAATCGAAGCTCTACTCGTCGTGGT